>JABXWE010000302.1:0-68934 GCA_014611495.1 Limonius californicus | reverse complement strand
CAGGTTCAACTGCAGTCCACCAACAACGGGGAGTTCGCCAGGTTCAATTGCTGTCCACCAACAACGGGGAGTTCACCAAGTTCAACTGCTGTCCACCAACAACCAGGAGTTGGCCAGGTTCAACTGCTGTCCACCAACAACGGGGTGTTCGCCAAGTTCAACTGCAGTCTACAAACAAGGGGAGTTCGCCAGGTTCAACTGCAGTTATCAACAACGGGGGTTCGCCAGGTTCAACTGCAGTTAACCAACAACGGAGAGTTCGCCAGGTTCAACTGCTGTCCAACAACAACGGGGAGTTCGCAAGGTTCAACTGCAGTCCACCAACAACGGGGAGTCCGAATTGAAGCACTGTAAACTCCACTAATGATGACAACAACAGTGTTCAAGAATAACCCTCACACCCCTCCCCCTCCAACCCCTGTTTTCTGAGGCATTGTCAGAATCAATCGCCGGGATCAATTCCTGCACGGCCCACCAAAGAGTTCAGCGCAGCGCTCCAGGCTAATCACAGTTCACTCGAAAAATAACAGCATAGGTGTTCGGGGATGATCAATTCTGATCCATGACAAATCAATATGGTCTACCTACATTATCACGGAGATCGTCTAGATCAACTCCTGCAGAGCAGTGCAGTTCGCTAACGATTGCAACAGCAGGTTTTAAGGCCAGCACCACTACAGGCCCTATCCACGACCGCATCAGCACAAACCACCTGCATCAATGTGGGACCACATTGGTCAACGCCGAAAAAGTCCGTGGAGGAAGAAATAGAGTATTAATAATCAAGGTGCAATTCATCAACAATGTTATTGCAGTCCACGCACACCAAGTAACGTCCACAACCTATGCAGAATCCATCAAGATTATTGCAGTCCACAACCTATGCAGAGACCATCTAGGTTATTGCAGTCTTCAACCTATGCAGAGCCCATCAAGGTTATTGCAGTCCACAACCTATGCAGTGTCCGTCAAGGCTATTGCATGGCACAACCTATGCAGAGCCCATCAAGGTTATTGCAGTCCACAACCTAAGCAGAGCCCATCAAGGAGGAAACTACTGTATAGCACACCAAGTAAAAAGTCCACACGAAGCCCACCCAGGACATTACCAATACCAATACCCATCTACGAGGAGGTCGTAAACTAATGTTGAGCCCTCCCGGGTTAGTAATGGAAGCATGATCAACAGTTTCTCTATGAGGAAACCATTCACCCTCCACCAAGGTATGGTATAAACGACAGCTAAATCCACAGGAAGCTATCAAAACCATCGAATTTTCCAAATCCTGCATTGCCTGCAACGACGATTGCAAAATCCAACAATGTTTATGGACACACACCCAACAAAAGAAGCTATCGTCATATCAAGATGTCAGATACATTCACCATAAATCTACAGCTTGCCTAGGATAACAACACATTGATTATGACAATTGCAGTAATTTTTCACGAAGGGAAGAAGGGAATACCACAAAATATACAAAGGTTAGCCATTGCATAAGTATTACAACCACATAATCTAACTACTTTTTTAGATTTCAGTGAAGGTTTAAAACGATAAGCCGCCACATCCAGAATGAAAAGGGTAAGTCTGAATACAGAAGATTCTACCAAGCAGGACATTTGGATAGAACTGAAGAAAGAAGCCTCCAATAGTGAACACCAAAGGCTGAAGAGGCCTCCAAGAAGGTAAGGAAAGAAAGGAGAAATCAATGAAATAATTGGTATGAGGAAAGACAAAACCGCAAAAGAAAGGGAGGAAATGAGTCATGAAAACTTTGCCATGGAGAAAAGGGGTAAAGAAAGATGAAACTATTGTAGATGCAAGTATTCAAGGAAGAAGAGTTTGCTCTGGAAAGGAGGAATAAAGAATGTTATCTAGAGAACAATAGTAGATGATAAAGATAGAGAAGGCTACTACGAAACCTGAGAATGATTCAGCATGGAGACGAAGGAAGAAGAAAGAAGATGCTGTGCAAGGAATGACCAGAAAACGAAAGAAAAGACCACCATAAGTACAAAAATGAAGTTGGAAGATTTTCTTGGAAGCTATACGAGGAATACAGAAACAAGATCTCGTCCCAAAAAGAAAAAACTGAAGAAGAAAAAAGATCGCATCCTGAGAAGGCAGAACTAAGTTGAAGAAGAATAAGGAGATTCCATCCTAAAAAGAATTGAAGGAGAAAGAAGGTCCCACCTTGAGAAAGAAAAATGGAAGAAGAAAGTAGTCCCTTCTGAAGAAGATCGAATCCTGAGAAGAAATAAGAACCCGTCCTGTGAAGGAACTGAAGAAGAAGGAAGATTGTGTCTTGAAGAAGAAGAATAGAAGATCCCATCCTGATGAAGAAGAAAGATAACATCCTAAGGAAGAAAAAGATCACATCCTGAAGAAGAAACAAAAAGAAGATCCCATCCCGAGGAAGAAGAAAGATTCCATCCTGAGGAAGAAGAAAGAAGATTCCTAAGAAGAAGAAAGAACGCACCATCCTGAGGAAGAAGAAAGAACGTCCCATCCTAGGAAGACGAAAGAACACCTCACCCTGAGAAGGAAGAAAAGAGATCCCACCCCGAGGAGGAAGATAAAACATCCCACCCCGAGGAGGAAGATAAAACATCCCATCTTGAGGAAGAAAAAAGAAAACCCCATCCTGAGGAAAAAGAAAAAAAAAATCCCATCCTGAGGAAGAAGAAAGAAAACACCCCATCTTGTGGGAATAGGAAGAACACTCCATCCGGAGGAAATAGAAAGAAGATGACATTCTGAAGAAGAAGAAGAAAGAAGATTCCTAGGAAGACGAAAGAACGCATCATCCTGAGGAAGAAGAAAGAACCCCCATCCTAGGAAGAGGAAAGAACGCCCCACCCTGAGAAGGAAGAAAAAAGATCCCACCCTAAGGAGGAAGAAAGAAGATCCCACCCTGAGGAGGAAGATAAAAGATCCCATCTTGAGGAAGAAAAAAGAAAACCCCATCCTGAAAAAGAAGAAAGAAAATCCCATCCTGAGGAAGAAGATAGAAAATCCCATCCCGAGGAAGTAGAAAGACGATGCCATTCTGCGGAAGAAGAAGGAAGATCCGGAGGAAGAAGGAAGAAGATCCTAACCCGAAGAAGAAAGAAGATCCTATCCCGAAGAAGAAGAAGAAGATCCCATCTTGGAGAAGAAGGAAGAAAAAATATCGCATCTGAGACACAAGAAAGTAGACCGTATTTTGAGATTGAAGAAAGAAAATCGCATTCTGAGAAAGAAGAAGATAGAAGATCCCATTCGGAGAGAGAAGAATGGAAGAATAAAATAGAAGAATAGATTCTAAAGAAGGAAGAATGAAAGTAGACAGAAGATCCCACCTTGAGAAGAAGAAAATAGATCACACTTGCAGAGCAAGCAGATCCCCTCAGTTCAGGAAAAAAAAAGAAGTATCTCAAAAGCGTTGTCATGAGAGTGTCTGAAAGTAAGAAGCAAAAAACAAAATGCCTATTCAAAGATAAAAGAAAGAACGCCAAGGATGCTAAACGTGAAAACAAAAAGTTTGATCATGCAGAGGGCGATTAAGATGCTATTCGGAGGAATAGAATATCACATACCTATTTGTAGAATAAAAGCAAAGTGCCAAAAGTGGAAGAAATAAAAAAGAGTTTGCTGGGGAGAAGAAGCACAGAGAAACAAATAAGGGCCCAGAAATGCTTCCCAAACTTAAAACTTCAAAATGCGGAAAACAATAGCATGGAAAGAAAGAGATGGAAAAAAGAAGCCATACAAGAAACAAAATGTAAACAGTATAAAAAACGTGTGCAGACAGATTATAAGGAACTTGTCAGAATGAAAATAGACGCCATTAAAGAAACAAAGGAGTGAAAAATCACTAAACGAAACATCAAGCATCAAACATAATGCCAACATCTGCGGGGTATCTGAAGGTAATTATCTTTTGGGTATTTAATTTTTCATCTTTTTCTGGTTCTTGTAGAAAATAAGATGACTATGTAAATTCCATATGTCTGTTTTAATATTCTTCAGTTGAAGTTCATTAACATGTAGAAATATTAATAACAATACTGTAGAAAAAATTTTATTTATAAACTTACAAAAGCTGTTGTAACATAAAAATATTTGCATTTTCATTTCAGATGGCTTTAAGAAGTTACATAGACATAAGAAAAGAGGAAACGGTACTAAAACCAAAAATGTCATTGATAAAAATATCATTCATATTTTCTGACGTGAACAAAGACCTAATCCAATTTTTACTGCTACACAAAAATTAAGAACTGAATGAAACTGAATTCACAAACAGACAGTACTGCTAAATAAGAACAAGGAAAGAGTAGTTTATGGTATGAGGGGATATTTGATGTCATTTCAAGTTGCAGAAGAGAATTGAGAAAAATTGCGTCCACTGCGGGGATCCAGAGAAAGAAATTCATTAATAAAGCCAATAATATATGAACAGAACAGAATTTTCAGAAGTGTAGATGAGCTAAAGAAAGAAGTTGCAATCATATACGGGGATCACCGAGCAAAGCAAAGGCCTCCTAGGGAAAGTCGACAATAAAAAACAATGTAGCAGGTTTGGTAATGGTTGTTTGTAGCAGTAAAAACTTTCATCTGATTCATGTAAAAGAATTAACGAACAGTAATTGAAACCATACTTGCTATAGAGATGTCCCCAAAATTGAATTTGATAAGTAGGAAATACTTGTAATAAACAAAACATATTGCCGATTAGAAAAGTAGAATTAAATGGTGGACTTTGCAATATTTAACATCATTGAGAATACAATACATCCAATCCCTTATACCGTTAATGTTATATTCAAAAAAAGAAAAAGAAACATTTGGACAGTTATGTAAATAATAAATCCTATACCTGAAATAAACTGTATGTAATGGTAGCATTTGCAGTATTGTTAATGAATTTGTGTGTGAACCCACTACTAATTTGTTTCCCTTTGCATGTGATCAAGAACTGCCTCCGCTCCTGACTGGCATTCAAGGTAGTCTTATCATATTGTATGACGGCGGTAGAAACTGAAGTTGAAATGCACAAGTCTTGCTATGAAAACAATTGAAGTTGAAAGAATCGCCCTTTCCCCAATAAGCATTAATTCACCATGGAGGAGTCCACTCGAATATGAGATTCTTGTGGTTGCTTGAAAGCTGAAGTCGTCAATTTTACTGCTCCTGCGATCTCAAATCTGTCCCATCGCTCTATAAGTGATACACTGAAGGTTTTATAAGTACAGGGGGTAGCCCATGACCTTTATTTGATTGCAATTGAAGATTTTTTAGTAAATATATTTGAAAAATATACACATGTGGTTATAATTATTAGGAAACCAGAAAGCTTCATAAAATAATTGGTGTTTTATTTCTATTTGTAATATACTTGAGCATTGCTAGCGAATTTAAGATTTTTATTGCAAAAAGGATTTAACTGTAATTACTTTATGATCTAGTACGGTAATCTCTTAACGAAAATTTGATTACTTTACTGTTTTAACACGAAATGCTTTCGACTTTCTTCTGCATGATTCATCCTAAAATGGAAAATAAATGCAGTACTTGTTTAGTGTAAGATACTAATTTCTTAGGTGGCAGCTCAGTATGGATGACCTGGCTTTGGTACTGAAATATGCCATTGAAAATTTATACGTTATCGAAAGGATTATCCAGGCCCCCATTCGGGTGTAGTTAATGCGGTCCATTCACAACACAAACTGTCCCAGGTTCTCTGATTATCTTCAACCAACCACAATCAATTAACGCCCAAGAGGAGAGTAAGCTAAAGTTGTTCCTATAAGTGATTTTTAGAATATACCTTTGGATCTACTTCGGAAGCACTGAGTTTACCTCATCGGTACATACAATACGCAATCATTTGCAAAATCTGATATATGTAGATGTTACACTAAATTCTTCACCTACACCAATTCGTACTATTATCAGAAACTCTTATTGTAAGAATGTTTGTTGGACTGCATTGAAACACCTTTTTGTTTGGTGGGGTTTTGCGGTATTGGAGAGTTCGCTTCAAGTCGCAGGAATTGGAAGAGTCTGAACAGGTAATGATTACTTTATAATTTATACCCCTTTGTAGCTCATGTCTGTTGTGATTATGTTCTTAGGTGGTTTATGGGTGCAATAAATAGCTGTCATTTTAGTTAGCAAACAGTGTAAAAAAATCATCCAGGCAGGTTGTGGTCGTAAAAGCCTTGATTAATTGATTTGAAAGAGCGAGATCCAGGACTCGTGTTTCCATGCATCTCTAAGCACTGCAGCCATCAGCCTTACACCACGAATTAAATTAATCCGAGCTGGTATTCCAAACCAAAACCACCTTACTGTAGTTTTCCGTATAAATATTTATATTGTAATTTTGATGTCGGAGTGTGTATGGTAGGTATACATTTTTAAAAACCATTACTATAGGCATTGTCTACATTATTGTTGATAAAGAAAATCTGCACATTGGACGTAGTACCCTGATGCTGCTTTTGTAAATAGCATTCCAGTGCAAAGGTAGGAATAGATTTTAAACATTGTTGCCACCCATGTGCCCATTGTTGTGTTAAAAGTTTGCTTCAGATGTCTGTAACACATCAAGAATGTCGCATATGATGTGCTGCCATAAAATGCACCCTTCGTACATTCACAATGAAGAATGGAAAGTGTTGCACATACTTTCAAAGAGAAATGCACGAAACGTAAGTAGTGTTAGTATCAACTCAACAATACAGTTAAGTTTTGCCACAAATCTATCATCCTTCCGTCACTTGTCTAGGGCATGACCTGTAATGGGAAGAATTCCTAAAAAGTAAGGTACCGTTTGTTATTATTAAATAGATGTTTGCGAAGCAAAGGCAATATGCATTATACGTCTCTCGGTATTTTCCATTATTTAAAACCAATTCTACGCACTTATTAAGTATGGCTGATTTACTGCCACTGCATTTTATATTTAAAACATGCGCACAGATGTATTTCTTATGGTAAATGTAGTTCTGTAATCTTGTCCAGTAGGTTACATCTATTCCAGCTTCCATCTAGCTTTGAATTAGGGATGTAGAAATAGTTCCTGCGTATGAGCTTACTATATCGATTTCTGTATACAACAACAAAGAAATCAAAAACTGTATGAGACTTAGAATATGCTGTGCTGCTAGAAGTCACATAAGCATTAAAGTAACAGGAAGGTTAAGGTATAGTGTTTTTATTCTCAATTGGCACACTTTACCTGGAGAGGCTTATTTCGTAACACCGGATTAAGCATGTAAGAGTATACTTCAACTCCTTACTGACCTAGCGCAGGGTCGCATTTAGAATTGCAAGGCCTATTAACAGACCTAAAAATAAATTGCTTCTTACAATTTTCATAATTAAGTATAATTTGACGATATACATTTGCACACATTAAAGTCGATACTAATTAGGTAAGTAATTATCCTTTGTCCGCATTCTTTATATTTACAGAGAGAATACCTACTTTATAATAATTAAGAGATCTTTAAATGCAAATTAGTTGATATTACAGTACAAACAGCTTATTATATATTATTATATTTGAGTTTAAATCAAATACCAAATGTGAATTTCGTTTTCATATTGTTATTAATTTTATAATTTATTAATTATTGTATTATAAATCGTAATGCTACTGAATAAAGTAAATAGTGGTGCATATTTGAATACTATTTTGTTCCATATGATCATATTAAGTAATATAAATATAGCGGGCGCCCTGAGTCGACCAATTTTTTCCCTTTTTCTGAAACAAGAAGCTGGAAATTCCCCTTAATACGTGCAATGTTCACTTCGAGCGGTACAGCACGCACATAATCAGTTAACAATTCTTAACAATACAAATCCTTTTACCGGGTGGTAAGCCTCGCCAAGCAAAGTGTGCCAATTGAGAATAAAAACACTATAAACTTTATTACTCACGGACCTACTTTTAAAAAATGCTAATAAGTTAAAAGACCACACGTGCCGATTTTGGCGGGACAGTCCCGCTTTTTGAAGAACTGTCCCGCGTCCCGCGGCGTTTTGAAAAAGTCCCGCTTTTTACGGCTCGGATTTATTCCGTAATGTTCGATTATTGTCGTTAAGTCTCGGCTTAATAGATACGACTCAGTGCGGACTGCGTCACTGCGATCATATACAGTCAGTGTCAGACAGTGTAGTTTGTCGTTTTGTGTTGCTAGAAAAGGCATAAATAACGTTTTTAAAAAACTTAGCGAACATTTCAGCCAAAAAATTATTGGCGTAGGTTGTGCAGCGCACATTCTGCACAATACCATTCAAACAGCTTCTGATTTACTGCCAGTGGATGTTGAAAGCATTATTACTAAAATTTATTCTTATTTTTATATATATATATATATATACTGTGCGTGTTGAACGTTTAAAAGATTTTTGCGAAAACGCGGAAATCGAGTATAAAAAGATTTTGGGTTACAGCAAAACCCGATGGTTAGCTCTTTTACCAGCTGTAGAAAGAATTTTAAAGATATATGAACCTTTGAAGTCATATTTTTTATAACAAGATAAATGTCCCAGAATATTGCAGCTCTTTTTTGAAAATGACGCGTCAGAAATTTGGCTTCAGTTCATCCACAACCAAGCTACATTGTTTCACAATGCCGTAAAAATTATCGAAGGCGAAAAAATTTCCATTACGGAAGTATCAAATGAACTTGACAATTTAAAAATAAAATTGAGAGAAAGACTTGATAATTATTACATACCTTTAGTTATTCGAAAGGATTTCACTATGATAGAAGAACAAGGTGCAATTAAACGTTCAGATTTTATGAAGCATGTCAGTAATTTTTACAGTAACTGCTTAGATTATCTGGAAGAATGGGCAGTACAATTTAAGGAAATTGATCATTTTCATTGGGTTACATTAAAAAAAGAAATTTTATGGAAATATGTGGAAACATCTTTCGAGTACATTAGTAACCATTTTCCGAAAAACAACATTTGTGAAAATGAACTTTTTGATGAGGTGTCTTGTGAAAAGGTATGTTACTGATGAGAAAATTAAATGTTGGCCGTCAGCAAACGTCGGAACAGAGAAAAGATGGACGGAGTTATTTCTTCATTTTAAACAGAATGATATTCCTTATCAGAATATTTTGAAAATCGTGGAATACCCGCTTTCATTACCGGGAACAAATGCGGCGACAGAACGGGTTTTTTCAACTATTAATAAAATATGGACAACTGAAAAAACTCAGTTAAGCATTAAAACCTTAAAATCCAAATTGAGCGTAAAATATAATATAACAAATTCATGTGAAGAATTTCACGACATTTTGATAAATGATCCTGATTTGTTAAAAAGTATTCATGCGGATCAAAAGTATAATCGCCAAAAAAAAATCATAATTTTGTTTAATTAACTATTTTTTTTAAATATATAAATAAAGTATTATTTTTTGTTTATTGTTCAAATTATTGTTTTTCACTTATATTTTTATAGTTACCTTAAAATAAATAATAATAAATTATATTTATTTTTTTTATAAACACGTTTTATGTACCTAGAAAATTTGCAGTAAAATATATTTATTAAATTATTGGTCAGCTTTCATTACTAAGGCGCATATTACATTATACTATTTTTATCAAAGTTTTATAAATGTTCATATAAAAATTCATATAATAACATTAGCCCATAAAAATAGTATAGTGTAATATGCATCTATTTCCTATTTCATACAATTTGTCCCGCTTTTTCCCGCATGCGACACGGCCCTCGCTATTTTTATGCGAATTTTACTATACTTATTCCTATTTCATCGCAATTTGTCCCGCTTTGTCGTCAAGAAAATGTGGTCACTTTATAATAAGTTGAACGGTTAGTGATAGCATGTCTTAACATTTAAATTGAAGCTTTATGTATATTTTGAAATCCTGAAAATGGTATTATTTTGTCTTTGTTAACCATCTCTCCAACAGTATTAAAACTTACAATGCAATGTTGACTGTTTGCCCTTCCATGCCATTTTCTTGTGGAGCAAGATTAGGTGTCATGCTACAATGGATAAGCTCGTAGATGATTAGCCAGTAGATCATGTTTTAGTGTTTTTAGTGAATATACTCCACTACATACCTAAGGTTAAGTTGATAAACCAGAAGTTCGTAACATGAAAAACTTTTCGGTAACTACATAAATGCCCTGTGTTATTTCATATTGCATATGAATAAAGCCAATGTTGATGTAACCTACCAATATGTGTGCTCATTAGCTATTTGCGTATAATTGGCATTGGTGTCAGTATATCTTCGATGGTGGCTTTAATGTTATTTTGTAGTGGCAAGCTCTTTTTAACCGCCGATAGTTAAGGAAATTCTAGCACTCCTTGCTAACTATGTGTATACTAATCTGAGTTTTCCAGCCCATAAGTGGATGCTTGTGAACTTTTGCTAGCTGTCCAGTTTGTGTTTAATTTAATGGGCAGCCCTGGCATTTCTTTTGAAGAATAAGCAACTTTATCGGCGTAATTATCCGAAAATTTGGTATTGGTTGATTTCTTGCATCCTGGTTTGGGTTTTAACATTTATTTTTGTACTTTTAAATATAATTCAACCTGAACACAAAATGTTGAATGCATTACTTGTGCCATTATTAGGAAAGTACGTAGTTATGTGTGATGCCCAATATTCAAGAAAATATGTATTGCAACCAGATATGAGCTTGAAAATGCATGCAAATGCAGTGCGTGAAGAGCTTCTTCTGTTTGTTGCTTTCAGACAACTGTTGTCGTGAAGGGGGACTACAACAGGATTTTTGTAATAAATGCACATTACATTCATAAAACTTTAAAGCTGGAAAGAAGAAAGGAGAGCAGCTGATTCGAAACATTCAGCCAGGTAGTGGTAATATTTTTTCCTCAGTATTTTTACAGCCACATACCAGTGGCTCTGATAGCATATTTTCACAGTCTCGCTGCGTTTTTCTTCAATCATTTCCACCACTATTCTCGAAATAGTTACACTGTGAAACAACAATTAACTGGTAATGTCTTATCTTAAAATTGGGTCAATGTAAATAGATTGCTTACATATGCACGAAAACATCTTGCATCATCTAAATTGCTAGAAGAATTAGTCTGGAAAAATAACTGCATTTGTATTCTTCTAATCTACTTTGTGTAAACAACAAGCTTGTGTAGGCTCTGCAAATATAATGAGAGATGATTGCTTTTGTATACTACAGAATAGTTGCAATTACTTAATAAGCTTTCTATGTGGCCCGATGTCTACTGGAGTTGTGGGACCAGCACGGTAAATATAATATCCAATCTGCTGTGTTTAAACTGCATTATCCTGCATGTATTGTAACTACTATTTACATAGTAATAGTGTGGTTGTGGATTCTAGTGCTCTTTTTCAGTCAAGAACTGACAATTGGCAGTAACCTCTTACATACAATATTCTCAGTTCTAACAGAAATAAAGGAGGTGTAAATCATTCATAAGAATGGAGTACTATCCAAGCTCAGCAGTTGTACCCAACATCAACATTTTAACTGTTGAAAGCATCAATGTCATAGTCTATGTAGAAGCATTTGGCTTGCATTCCATCTTCATTAAGTCAGTGCTGTTCCACAAAAAATAAATGGTAACAAATTTCTCATCACTGTTGTTTTGCAACAACTTGTTTAGACTACAACAAATTTCTTACACGCTCGAAAACATTAAAATTGTCTATTATAAAACGAGGAAATTAATAGAAGAATCTAATAAAATTTTGTAACCACTTTCAACCCGCGTAATGTAAGTGCATCGTCTGTAAGTGGCGTAGTGATGATGGCAATGGCAACAACTTTAATCAGCATGGGGACGACATTCACCATGTATAATAACAACGCAATAAGCTGCTGTTCTGCTAACTAGAAAAAATAAACTGGCAACAACAAAACTTCTTCTACAATGATTATTTTCAGGAAATCCGAATACTGCTCATTAAAAGGAATTTAATCATAACTCGATAATTTCAAGATTGTCAGTTGTGAAATCCGCAGGTAGTAGCTGCTCTTCTAGAAGGAATAGATTCAAATTAATGTAGCAAATCTGGTATTGTTACCATTTCATAATTGATACAAAGAAATATGTTTGAATGCACACTAGTTGTTAATAATATTAGTTCACAGCACCATCTTTCATTGTTTTGCAATGCGGTAGTACAAACAGCTATAGTTTCAAAACATATCCACAGCACCTCAAGAGCCGCAACTTGCAGCTGTAACATTGTAGAACCGCTCTGCACAGAATTATACTGTTTTGGGATCAGGAGCTATGGTAACCATCTTAATGGTTTGAACTTATTTTAAAATTGCTTTCTTGTAGAATAAAATACTGAGATTTTCCCAACTGCTAAATTTAGCAAAACTTACCTCGGTCTGCTATATATAAACTTAGTGTGCCTACATAACTTATTAGTTTGAAGGATTGGATTGAAACATCCCTTTTTGAATGCAGCTGTTTCTTTACTACAAATAATCGGTAACTATGCTGATTGTATTATTTTGGTCTACAGTCGCTACTTTCAGGTTGCATAGCAGGTGTGTGTTCATAGAAGAAATATGGTAAGGCCCTTTTCTGTTGCAATAATTGTAGTAGCAAGTAGTCTAATATTTGCTTGTGCAAATTAAGTATTAAATTTTGTTCTCTTTAAGTTGAACTTCTATAGATACAGTTTTTGAATGTAATATATTTGGAGAAGCAAAAGTGGGCAGTTAGAAAAAATTAATTTAATAATTATTATCTAGAGATTGTGAATAGCTGCAAAATTAAAAATTTAAAACATTTATGTGCATTTTAAAATAAATCAAGTAAATAGTATACAGTGAAACTGAAGTTGAGAGGTAAATTCCTGCTTAGCTGAACAGTGTATTACAAATAATTTTGGAAAGTTGAAGAACAAGAAGCCTGGAAGAACTACAAACGGGAAAATAGTAATTCACAGTTCACATAATAAGAAGAAAAAGAAACTTCGGGAAAACAAGAAAGAATCCATCTTTTACCATTCAATAAATATAAGATGGATAAACTGATGGCAATGAATAGGAATTTCTACAAAATATAACTGAATATAATAAAAAAAAAACGCTGAATACCATTCACTTACACCTCATTTCATTGGTAGGTATGCATTAACGCTCATATCACCAGAATTTAATAATCAATTCTATTTTCAGAACTAAACCAACCAGTTATCGGGTTCTATAAAAGAAATGAAACGTCGAAAATACGGCCAAGATCTTTAAGAACAAGTGGGAATCCAACCCAAAAGATAACTAACCTGAAGCCAACCAAGATTTTCCACTATAAATTTCTCCAAGGATGGTGGCTATAGGGTTCACCCTGCTGATCTACAAGGACGCCACCCTGGAGTTCAAGGATAACCACTACAGCTCCACGTTCACAGCTGCAGAATCCTGTGCAGCCTATCAACAATGACAGTCTAGCAAGGTTGGTCATCGCAGAGGACGTTCGAACCGCGGACTGCATAGCCTAACAAAAAGGACAGCAAACAATCCATTAAGCTTATGCGCCTCGGAGCTTTCCAAGGCAGCAATGGGGTTTAAGGATGGTCACTGCAGGTCCCATTTACAACGTTATCATCACAATCCACCGAGGTCATGATAGAGGTCGCCTAGATCAGCTCATGCACATCATAGGAGTCTGCGCAGTTTACCAAGGTTAAGCGTCGTGGAGTCCTTCAAGGATTACTACGCAACAGAACAAGTCCAGCAAAGGCCACCAGGGAGGTTAGCGCAGTCATTCAAAGGTAGCAACAGGGTTTGCATTTGGCCCTTACATCCCCCATCGACAACGTCGTCAGTGTAGGTCAACTCGATCATCATGGAAGTCACCTGGATAAACTACCGCAGATGCCACCGAATAGGTCAGCTCAATTCTCCATATTAAGCACAGTTCGCGCCAATAATTGTTGCACAGATGTTCGGGGATGGTCAATTCTGATTCATGACGAATCAGTAAGGTCCACCTAGGTCATCGCGGAGGTCGCCGTATCAGCTTCTAGAGAGCACTGCAGTTCACCAGCACTAAGCACCGTGGAGTTCTCTAATGATTGCGACTACAGGGTTTTAAGATGAGGATTACTATAGGCTCACCGCATCAACATAGTCCACCTTCATCAGTGTGGAACCACCTGGGCCAACGCCGAAAAAGGCCGCGGAGGTAGTAATCGAGTACTAACAACTCAGGTGCAGGTCATCAACAAGGTTATTGCAGTCTACAACCTGCGCGGATCCTGTCAAGGAGGACACCAGTGTACAGCACACCAAATAAGAAGTGCACACGGAGCCCACTCAGGACAATACCAACGCAACCCCCCAATCTAGGAGAAGGTTGTCCAGGAGGAAACCATTCGCGTCCACCAAGGTATGGTATAAACAACAGTTAAATCCACAGGAAACTACTGTGGACGTCAACATGGATGATTACTACAATTCACTTTGGGCAACATCTATGGAGATTGACGACCTCGTAGAAGAGACTGTTGAATTTTCCAAACCGCGTTTTGCCTACAATGACGATTGAAAAATGCAGCGAGGTTTACTGCCACACAACCAACAAAGGAAGTTATCACCTCGCAAGATGTCAAAAACATTCACCTTCAGTTAATAAATTCACAGCTTGCCTACTTACTTCACAACAAATCGATTATGACAACTAAAGAAATTTTTCAGGGTTAGTTGCATAAGTATGACAATCACATAATCTAATAAAGTTGCTATTCTAGATTTTAATGAAGCTTTAAAACCGTAAACCACCACATCCCATGAAAACGGGAAGTCTAAAGAGAGAAGCTTTTACAAGGATATTTGGATAGAGTTAAGCGAAAAAAAAACTGAAAAAGAATAAAATCGCATCCTGAGAAGGAAGAACTAAACTGCAAAAGAAGATTTAAAGGAGATTCCATCTTAACAAGAATTGAAGAAGCAAGAAGGTCCTATCCTGAGAAAGAAAAATGGAAGAAAGTAGAGCCCATTCTGAAGAAGATCGCGTCTTTAGAATAAAAACGAAGAATCCATCCTGCGAAAGAAGAACTGAAAAAGAATAATAGAAGAAGCAAATCCCATCCGGAGGAAGAGGAAAGAAGATTCCATTCCGAGGAAGAAGAAATAAGATCGCATCCCGAGGAAGAAGGACGAAGATTTCATCCCGAGGAAGAAGGAAGAAGATTCCATCATGAGCAAGAAAGAAGAACAGTATCCTGAGGAAGAAGAAAGAACATCTCATCCTGAGGAAGAAGAAAGAACACCCCATCCTGAGGAAGAAGAAAGAAGATCCTATCTTGAGGAAGAAGAAAGAAGATCCCATCCCGAGGAAGAAGAAAGAACACCCCATCATGAGGAAGAAAGAAAACCCTATCCTGAGGAAAAAGGACGAACACCGCATCCTGAGGAAGAAGAAAGAACACCCCATCCTGAGGAAGAAAGAAAACCCCATCCCGAAGTAGAAGAAAGAAGATCCCACCATCCCGTGGAAGAAGGAAGAAAATCCCATCCCGAAGAAGAAGAAAGAAGATTCCAATCTGAGGAAGAAGGAAGACCACCCTATTCCAAGGGAGAAGAAAGAACATCCCATTCTGAGGAAGAAGAATACACTCCATCCCGAGCAAGAAGACAGAAGATCCCACCCTGCGGAAGAAGATAGAAGATCCCATCCTGAGGAGGAAGAAAGAACAACCTATCCTGAGGAAGAAGAAAGAACATCTCATTCTGAGGAAGAAGAAAGAAGATCCCATCGCGAGGAAGAAGAAAGAAGATTCAATCCTGAGGAAGAAGAAAGAAGATCCCATCCCGAGCAAGAAGGAAGCGGATCCCATCCCGAGGAAGAAGATCCCATCCTGAGGAAGAAAGGAAACCCTATCCTGAGGAAGAAGAAAGAAGGTCCCATCCCGAGGAAGAACACCCCATCCTGGAGAAAAAGAAAGAATACCCCATTCTAAGAAAGAAGATCCCATTCAGAGGAAGGAGAAAGAAGATCCCATCCCGAGGAAAAAGGAAGAACACCCAATCCTGAGGAAGAGGAAGAAGAAAGAACACCCCATCCTGAGGAAGAAAGAAACCCCATCCTGAGGAAGAAGAAAGAAGGTCCCACCCCGAGGAAGAAGAAAGAACACCCCATCCAGAGGAAGGAGAACACCCTATTCTGAGGAAGAAGAAAGAACATCCCATCCCGAGGAAGAAGGAAGAAGATCCCATCCCGTGGAAGAAGGAAGAAAATCCCATCCCGAGGAAGAAGAAAGAAGATTCCAACCCGAGGAAAAAGGTAGAACACCCTATCCCAAGGGAGTAGAAAGAACATCCCATTCTGAGGAAGAAGAAAACAGTCCATCCCGAGCAAGAAGACAGAAGATCCCACCCTGCGGAAGAAGATAGAAGATCCCATCATGAGGAGGAAGAAAGAACAACCTATGCTGGGGAAGAAGAAAGAAGATCCCATCCCGAGGAAGAAGAAAGAACATTCCATCCTGAGGAAGAAGAAAGAAGATCCCATCCCGAACAAGAAGGAAGCGGGTCCCATCCCGAGGAAGAAGATCCCATCCTGAGGAAGAAAGAACACCCCATCCTGGGGAAGAAGAAAGAACACCCCATTCAGAGGAAAAAGAAAGAAGATCCCATCCTGAGGAAGAAGAAAGAAGGTCCCATCCTGAGGAAGAAGAAAGAACACCCCGCCCTGGGGAAGAAGAAAGAATACCTCATTCTGAGAAAGAAGAAAGAAGATCGCATTCAGAGGAAGGAGAAAGAAGATCCCATCCCGAGGAAAAAGGAAGAACACCCTATCCGGAGGAAGAAAGAACAACCTATCCCGAGGAAGAAGAAAAAACATCCCATCCTGAGGAAGAAGAAAGAAGATCCCATCCCGGGGAAGAAGGAAGGAGATCCCATTCCGAGGAAGAAGTAAGAAGATGCCATCCTGATGAAGAAAGAAAACCCTATCATGAGGAAGAAGAAAGAAAGTCCCATCCCGAGGAAGAAGATCCCATCCTGAGGAAGAAGACAGAAGATTTCATCGTGCGAAAGAAGAAAGAAAGTCCCATCTTGTCGAAGAAGAGAGAAGATTTCATCCTGAGGAAGAACAAATAAAATCCCCTGCCCGCCTGCAAAAGGAAGAAAAAGAAACACCTTGAGAGAGAAATAAGAAAATCGCATTCTAAGAATCAAGGATTGAAGAAGATTGAAGTTTCCGTCCGGAGAAACAAGACAGAAAATACCACCTTGAGAAAGAAGAGTGGAAAAAAAATTGAAGAACCTATTCTAAAGAAGGAAAATTGAATCCCGAGAAAAGAGAACAAAAAGAACCGGACGTGAGGAGGAAGAACTAAAGGAGGATCCCGTTCAGAGATAGTAGAAGCAAGATTACATCCACAGAGAGAAAAATTTAAAACAAAAGCTGATCCCATGCGCCGAGAGAGAAGATAGAGGTATGTCACCACGCCACGGTAGCCACAAGAATATGACATGTAAGAAGAAAGTATCCAGAGCAGCAAAAAAAACAAAAAATTGATGTATCATTCAGAGATAGAAGAAAGGCAACAGGGCCACGAATTCAGAAGCAAGAAGGTCATCATACAGAAAGATGATATTTAGAGGAAAAAACCAATATCTGCAACGTAAAAAAGAAATCGCCAAAAGTGGAAGAACTGAAGGAAGAGACAATCAACAAAGACGTCCCATACTAACCACATATTAGCACAATAGAATTTAACCCTGCAGTGGGGCTGACTATGGACAATGGAATTTTTAGCAAAGGTCAAGACTCTTCTTGCAAATACATCATCCATCCTCTTCTTTTGAAATGTCAATTCTATTTTTAATTGTGTGCCAATTGCCAACTAATATATAACAACAAAATACATTTGTACAATACATTGTATAATTGCTTCAAATAAAATTTATTCTGCTTATTAACCTTATCATTGTTATTGTTTGTTTGTGTTATTGACCTATATCTACGGTTATGCTGAAATCTCCAAAATGTACTATAAAGAAAAAGTTTGAAACTATTTGAAATAAAGAAAACTAGAAAACGGATTTTTAATCAAGAGCACAAAAATTTTAATAATATCATTGTGAGTTCTATGTTTTTGAAGAAATTTTGTATGTTTTTATAAGCTATAATTTTTATAAATAACTGGATATTCAGTTTTAGTGGCTCAAATTCGTAGATACACAAACAATGGCAATTCTTTCCTGTGATCAGTAGTGGTATGACATTTTTAAAATAATTACACATGATGTATCAACATCGGCTCGTTAATTTCTCCGTGTTCATAAAAATTTAATGAATTTGGAATTCTAGAGCTAAATTTTTAGAAATTTAAAACAAAGTAAATTTGGTTACATAGCCAACGGATATGAACCCCACTACAACACCAAATCGAAGCTTCTTGAATGTCGATATAGTAATAGTTGGTGTACATTGGAATTATAATATAAATTTCATTGACGCAACCACAGTGTGTGCACAGAAGTTATTCGCAGATATTGTTACGTTTAAAGTTTCGTAGCAGTTTTCCGATAATTTGAAAAGCGATGTGAAGCGTAAAGGCTATGAGAAAAAAGCCACTGAGCTTTAAAATATTTATTTTTATTGAATATAGCATTTTTTCTATTTATGGTACGCGTCGAATTTTCTGTTTAAACAAACCAAAAACTATTAATTAAGAACAGAGTTGAAGAGTTAAATTTTGTAGTTACATAACCAAAAATGTTCTTAAAAAAGTCTTTGCTGTTACCCACGAGCGGATTGTTCTTGCTTCTTCTTAAAACGTAGGATCTTGTACTAGAAATCTTATGTGACATGCAATAATACACAATTACAAAAGGAAACTCTATTTATTAAAAAAATTAATTTTTGAACAGTAGCTTGCGCGTATTAGTTGCAAATTTTCTAAGTACAGCTACTAATTGTTCCTTGTTTGTGAAAACCGATGGGCTAACCATTTAACCTATTTTCACCAATAGTGCTTGTAAGCCATGTTTTAATGGGAATGAACGTTCTATAGTGCTTGTTGTGCAGGGCTGTGAAAGCAAAAGCAGTAACGCTTTTCTAATTGTTGGAAAAAACAATACGCTTTTTTTAAAACCTTGATGATATCTGGCGCTTCTTTAATCTCATTCTACATTTTGAACCACAATTTACTTTCTCCTTCGATGCCTTCCAAATTGTAAAAAGTTGCACAAGATGAAGTACTTTCATTCCATTCCTCCAATGAAACATTCCTCATGTTGGATGGAAATGTGTCAATGAAAATGCAGGCGATTTGTCTGCAGAAAATCTGACTTCCAAAGATGATATGATGGAATCCAAGTAAGGAATTATTAGAGACCTCCAAAATTCGAATGGATTTCCGGCTGGAGGGTTGCTTCTATGCATTTGTGGGCCAGCAACCCGAGTGGCGGTTATATCAACATTCAGATGCTTTGTAATATCGCCTGCTTCTTTCAAAACGTCAGCTGTGACGTTCGCCGAATTGTCCCGATGCTCTCTTGCATGACGAGAATATTTTGAATGTACTGGTTAGCTTTAACTATGTCAAGTGCCGTCAATTGAAGTGTATTTGGTACGGGTTCCAGTATAGAAGAGCTATTCTCGTCTATGCAAAAGGACCTAAATACACTCGCAGAGTGGTTACGTGCTAATAAATTAAGCCTAAATACAGAAAAAACTAAGTATATGATCATGTACAAAAACAAAATTAAACACAATCGAAAATTGCGCATAAAAGAAGAAGAAATAGAGGAGACAGAAAAAGTTACTTTCTTAGGGCTAGAAATCATGTATAATTTATCTTGGGAAGATCACATAAACAAAGTAATCCGCAAAGTAAGCCCAATCACTGGAATTTTAAGACAACTAGCAGGAACCATACATACAGGAACCCTTAAAACAATTTACTATTCTCTAATTCATAGCCACCTGCAGTACATGTTAACAATATGGGGATATGCCCCAAAAAAATACCTGCACCAGCTGCAGGTTATGCAAAACCGAGCAATCAGAAACCTCTATAACCATCCACTCGAAAAACACAGGACAGACATGTATACAGAGGCAGAAATTCTTCCACTAACGTTACAAAGAGACCTACAGTTAACAATGCTGGCTTATAAAACCTACAACAGAACAGACACATCCCAAAATATATTAATAACAAATGAACAGAAACACAGCTACCATACAAGAAATAGAGCACAACTGCAACTAAAACCCATTAACACAACAACGTATGGCAGTAACTCCATGGCACATAAAATGAAAATTCTATACAACCAAATACTGTCGGAGCTAAGTGGGGCCAACGTGAGACAGATCAAAACCAAAGTTAAAAATAAGCTTATGTTAAGTATAAAAGACTGCTTCTGTTAATCTTAAATTTTAAATCCATAATATTAAGTTCATACAATATAAATACTAAATAGCGCTAACAATACTGCATAGTGCTTAATTCAAGTGCAATTATTTCAGTACCTGATAAGGTAACCCATAGTAATAATCTTTTATTTTTAAGTTAGTAATAATATAATAAGTGTCAGTGTTGTTTGAAATCAAATACATATAATCTGTAAGCAGCAATTAATAGATGCTAGTTCCTATTTTATATGTAAGGTAGTTATAAATAAGCTGTTTGTGGAAACAAATTCTGTTAAACCTCAAAAAACGAGCTTAGTCTCACTGAGGTCTTTGTAAGTAAATAAATAAATAAATAAAATAAATAAATAGAGGAATACTCGGCAATTAATGATTCTGATACAACAAATGAAAATCTGCACGCCGCTGTATGCATTTGATATGCATTTTCTTGTTGCTGCATTACCCTCTTCAGCTAATGTCTCTAATGCTTCAACAATATCGACGAAGTTATCCTTAAAAACACGGATGCTCTTGTATTTCTCTGACCTTCTAGTCTCATACAATTTAGGAATGTTCGCAATAAGCTTGCGTCGTAAAATGGAGTCGCGAAAAAATATGATTATCTCTTTGATAGTTCCAACGCAGTTTCGAATTTCTGGGATATCGTTTGTCGCTCACAATAAGGTTTAGCTTGTGCCAGGGGCAATCGAAATACAAGGCTTTATTGTACTTTTGCGTCGAGATCGCCCGCACACCCCTTTCTTTCCCAGAAGTGGTGGAACATCCGTTGAAGCCCCACCCGCCTATCAGGGTCTAAGTTGAAATTTGTTACAAAATCTTTAATGACTTTGGCAATACCTTTGACAGCAAATCTTTCAAGCGCTACAAAGCCTAAAAATTCTTCTTCGATTGTGTTGGTCTTTTTGTTTTGTTTCTTTTTATTAATTTTTGCGAAGACTGGTGAAGTAGGATGTCCACTGGAACGGCTTCCATGAATGATTTTGCAGATTCCATTACAGTCTTATGTACCTGGGTCTATATATGTGCTTTGTAATAATTGTGCATGTCCTTGTAAAAGGTCTGATGATGAAAGAATCCCAACCACCTCTCATATCATGCGGTCTGACGGCAGAAACAACACACTATTTACAGAAAGCACCTTTGTCGCCTTGAGTAAGTTAACCATGGTGAATATGTGTCCAGCCGCTGGTGTTTGAATTTTCTCTTGAAGTGCATCGTAAATCGTAGTTTTTCGAAGGTACCCAACTATTTTCCAGAAGTTGTTTTTTCTTATTAACCGGTATAGTGGTCGCTAGGCCGACGATATTTCCAATATCATCTTCATGGAAACCGTCGTCTTCAGTTTTACTTTCACTGTCTGGCACCGTGGTTTGAACCATAGAAGATGGCCTCGCAGTCCACCTGTCTGAAGTAGAGGATGGTTATACTTCCTTGCCCCTATCCTTGCTGCTACTGGTGGTGCCGGTACTTTTCTTGCATTTTAAATTCACTGCAAAAAATAAAATGTAACGTTTACTAAACGTTGGTGTGGACGCGATATAACACATGCAAACATAGATACCTAAATAAACGTCAATACTTACCATTCTCACCAAAAACTATCTGATACTCATTTTTGTATAATTTGTAATACAGTAGATGGCAGGAAACAACAAACCTTACTGTTGTAAAAATTGCACACAGTTGTGACCCTTGCGTGAATGTAACCTAACCACACTTACTCTAACCGAAATTCGCGCGCTCTTATATATGTAAGAGGTAAATAGCTTCTGGAATATTTTCGTTGTTAATGCGTCGTGAAATGAGATGAGATTATTCCAGAAAGCTTCTTGAGCTTACTATACATCCATCTGTGAGAAGTCATAAGAAGTACAACCTGTACGTGTATTATACATTTTAACGGATGGCGCGATGGTCTCTATTTCGTAATGACTTTCTTTAAAAATGTTGACATACCAACAAGCAACCTATTAATCGATTAATAATAATATAATAATAATAATATTAATCAATCAGAAATTTGTTGTTTATATTTTTTCCGTTCACTTTAAAATTTTTTTCACCTTCGAAGGGGGGCGGCTGCCTCCCCGGATATGCCCTTAAATATCTTTGAACATTTAATGTAAGTTTTCATTGTCATTATTATACAATTCAATATTTCGAATATTTTTGTATATCTATTTAAACAATTCTGTCCAATAAAGACCAATTTAATATTATCGATTTCTCTGCATCTTACTTCGTTTGCGTTACCTTGAACTAATGTGCTTTCTGAAAATTGCTATTGTATCTGTTGTCAGTTATATCAATTTTTAACGTTTTAATTTATTTAATCTAAAATGCATTAATAATCTCCATAATAATGTATACTATATTATTTACATATTTTTTGGTTTCTTTAAAACCCATTTACCGACACATAGGCATACGCCAACAAATTAAATGCCTACAACTTGGGGAACTTGTCGGTATAAGCCGTAGCGTAGCGTAGATAAAGTATGGTATATGGACACAACAGACATAGCTGACGGTACTGACATGGAATTATATGAAAGCGCAATTCTTTGTGTCCCTATAGAAGCGTTGTTTGTCGTCATTATGTCCCACTTAATAATAGTTTTATGCTTTAACATGTACCGGGTGGCCAACTAAGAATGGACGCCGGCTGTATCTCAGAAACTACTTATCGTATAACTTTGGGAAAAAAATACTGATAGGTAAATCGGCCAAGACAAATCGCTGGAAATTATTTTCAAGTTCGTAGGATGACCGCTAGGGGTCGCAGTTGCTATGACCAATCAGAAAATGGGATTTTTCTCAAAAATATGCCAAGTTAAGAGGTATTTTAAATAGTGGCATTATAATACTTGTAAAATTTGCAATCTTTTTTATGTAACGCACTTTGCTCTGTCTTTGCAAATCAAGTGGTGGGGGAAGGTTAAACTTTCTTTTCATCAATTAAGGATAACTCCGGTGTGGGTTAACAGAATTAAACAAACTAGAGCTCGTTTGAAAGAGATTTTATTACTGAATAATCTGCAATATATACTGTTTCTGAACTTATTTTACCGTGGTAGCTAGAGGGCGCTGTTTGATATCGTAACAGTTATTGCACGTTTTCATAAAAATTTTAAATGGCAGGCTATATCTCTTTTTACACAGTTAAATAGAGCACAAAATTTCCAAAAAATCGGCGCAACCCGCAATTTTCTATCTTTTCTCTAACGGGAGATATTAAGAAAACAAGTAAAATTAAGCTGCCGCCTAGGCCTATAATAGTCTAATTAAAAATTATACTAGTATGCTATGAAACAAAACCGGATTTAACATGCCTGGATTTTTATTTATGGGGTCGAGTAAAAGATATCATTTTTGCAACCAGACCTACTACAAGGGATAATATGATTGCACGAATAAGGGACTGTCTACAAAATATTTCACGGGCAGAAATAGAGACTGCAGTTGGTTCCACACAGGAAAGAATGCTAAGGTGCATAGAAAATGATGGACGACAGTTTGAACATTTAGGACGCCATTGAGTAAATTGGGGCAATTCAATAAATCCGGTTCCATAAATGTTTATTTTCGATAGTTTCATCATTGCATTTCCCGGACATACAGCATATAGTAACATATAGCAACTTTATTTGTTCTCTTAATATCTCCCGTTAGAGAAAAGATAGAAAGTTGCGGGTTGCGCCGATTTTTTGGAAATTTTGTGCTCTATTTAACTGTGTAAAAAGAGACATAGCCTGCCATTTAAAATTTTTATGAAAACGTGCAATAACTGTTACGATGTCAAACAGCGCCCTCTAGCTACCACGGTAAAATAAGTTCAGGAACAGTATATATTGCAGATTATTCAGTAATAAAATCTCTTTCAAACGAGCTCTAGTTTGTTTAATTCTGTTAACCCACACCGGAGTTATCCTTAATTGAAGAAACGAAAGTTTAACCTTCCCCCACCACTTGATTTGCAAAGACAGAGCAAAGTGCGTTACTAAATACCTCTTAACTTGGCATATTTTTGAGAAAAATCCCATTTTCTGATTGGTCATAGCAATTGCGACCCCTAGCGGTCATCCTACGAACTTGAAAATAATTTCCAGCGATTTGTCTTGGCCGATTTACCTATCAGTATTTTTTCCCAAAGTTATACGATAAGTAGTTTCTGAGATACAGCCGGCGTCCATTCTTAGTTGGCCACCCGGTACATGTAGGCATAGGGTGTCCCGTGGTAGAACATAATACTTTATTGTACTATGGTGCTAGGACTTATTAGAAGGTCTTAACACCAAATAACGTATAAATAAAATACACAATTGGGGAGATCAATTTATTAACGTTTTGCTTTTGATAAAAATAATCGGTAACTGTTTACATAAAAATACATAACAACGGTAACATAAAAACCCCAGACAACCCGATCCGCACAACATTTACCCCCCCTCTCTCTCAAAAAAAGAAAAAAAAACGCGCATGTAAAAGGGAAAACTTCCACAATCACGTGTTCGAAACAAAATTTTGACCCACATTATAGAGGTAATCAAAAATTTGGAACGATTGTGTTAGTTAAAAAACCCTTTATGCGAAAAAAAAAGAAATATTTTCAAAAAATTCTTAAAAACTAACAAAGTCAAGATTAATTAATACAAACTTAAAGGAATACAATAATGAATAATAATATAACAAATTCTTAACCTAGTTAAAACTAAACTGGAAACCAAAAAACAGGAACGGCGAGATGTGCAAGCGTCTGCAAACAGAAGAAAAACAAAAATGTGTATATATATAACAAAAGGAAAATAATAACGTGTACGAACACTACAACAGATGTGTGTAAGTGAATGTATTATGACGAATCACCCAAAAAATACGCTGGTTTAAGTCGATCAATGTTTGTTTGTTTGTTCCGTTGACAACTGTCACAAGACATAACCCATTTTTTGACATCCGTTTGCATGTTTGACCAAAGAAAGCGTTGACAGAGCAATTTCTGAGAAGCTTTAATGCCTGGATGTGCTAAACCATGTAATTGTTGAAAAATAGCAAAGCGAAATTGAGCTGGAACAAATGGACGTAATCTACCATGGCTACGATCAACCCAAATTTTCGTACCGCGAACCGTTTGTGATAATTCAAAACGAAAGTTTGGTTGTTGACGCAAAGTAAGAAGTTCTGGATCATTTATTTGCGCTGCAGCTAACTCGTCTAAATCAACACTAGTCAGTGAAGAAACTGTTGACACTCGAGGCACAGCATCAGCAGCAACGTTCTGAGATCCACGTAGATGTCGTATGTCAGTGGAAAACGTAGAAATAAATTCGATGTGTCGAAATTCTCGTGGTAAATAGTGATCTGGAGAGCCTCGTATTGCGGAACAAAGTGCCTGATGATCAGTAAATATGCAAAATTCTTTATACTCTACATAGTAACGAAATTTTTTTACAGCAAAATAAACAGCTAACAATTCACGCGAGAAAATACTGTATTTTTGTTCAGCAGAAGTCAGCTTTCTACTGCAAAACACTAAAGGTTTCCAAACACCATCTTCAAGTTGCTGTAAAACACCTCCAATGATAGTTGAAGAGCTATCGGCAGCAATACTGATTTCAGCACCTGAAATGGGGTGAGCGAGCAGTGTAAACATGGCTAATTCATCTTTAGCTGCCATAAAAGCGTTTAATTGAACAGTGTTGAAAGTAACAGGTTTAGTGGATGCTTTACCAGGAATTACCAAAGCATTTAAGGGAGCTAATAAATCCGCACAATGTGGAATAAATTTATGATAATAACTAATCAAACCAATGAAATTTCGAAGTTTTTTTTGATCCGTAGGAATTGGAAATTCTTTAAAAACGTCGGGGTCACCAAATATGGTGCTAGGACTTATCAGAAGGTCTTAACACCAAATAACGTATAAATAAAATACACAATTGGAGAGATCAATTTATTTATGTAGAGCTTTTGATAAAAATAATCGGTAACTGTTTACATAAAAAAACATAACAACCCCAGACGACCCGATAACCCGATAAAGAGACCCGCACAACAGTACAGTGGACCAGACACGTTTATTAGCCGAATTGGAACAAAGCAAATGCATAATCATATAACTAGACTGTCGAGCCGTTGAGGAGGTGGGGAGAGCGGAGTTTGTTTTAGAGACGCTATTTAGCCATTGGAAGGAAGAAGATAAAAAAGACGTTTTAAATCAAGGGCGACCTATAGTTGGTTAGACAATTTCCGTGAAAAAAGACTTAAAAGGTAGTGGAAAATCATATAATCTTAAGTGTAAAATTTCTTGGTTCACCGAATTCAAATGGTTATGTAGCAGCCCACTACTACAAAACTTATTTGGTTGGCCTTGTTTGCACTTTTGTACAAAACAGTCTGTCTGGAACAGAGAGGGATTTGCAGATCTGATAAATATTACAAGGACGTTACATAAACATGCGGACTCTAAAGATCATTTAATATGTGCATTGAAGTTAAAGAATTTTGAGAAAAATCAAAACATCATACGCGATGCTTTAAAAGAAAACGCGAGACTTTTTAAAGCACAATTTAATGAAAATGTTCGATTAAATAGACTTTTCCTCCAAACAGTTACCGACACAGTTTTGTATTTAAGCAAGCAAGAATTAGCGTTTCGCGGACGCGACGAAAGCAGTGAAATTTTAAAGAACTTTTGCGTTATTAATATCAAGAAGTCCGATAGAGATTAAAACTCATTATGAAAGGATTGAAAATGTTTTTTACTGGTGACTCTAAAATAATTCAAAATTAATTAATTCATTGCATTTCCAATTATATCGATGATTATGTCAAGGTCGAAATAAACAGTTGATTTTTTTCCATTCAAGTTGATGATACTAGTAACATTAGGTACTCAGACTTCTCAATGCTCATTAATAATAAGATTTATTGATTCCGAAGGTAAAGCAGTAGAACGCTTTCTCTGTTTTCATAACGTGCAGTTCGGCTGCGTTATATGACGTACGTGTTCGTTAATATTTTGCAGCAATTTGATTTCAAACAGAAACTAATTGGCCAGTGTTACGATGGCGCAAGTGTAATGTCGGGACATTTAAATGGTCTTCAACAAAAAATAAAAGACATGGTGCCACAAGCTATTTTCGTGCACTGCTTAGCACACCGTTTATATCTTGTCTTACAACAAAGTCTTAAAAAAATATTACAGTGTCGAATTTTCTTTGCAAGCCGCAGTGGCATTCCTTCTTTTTTTCATCATTCTGCGAAACGAACCTACACACTTATTTCAACAACCACAAAACGTATACCAACTATTACAGAAACACGATGGTCGTTCAACTCTAAATTAGTTAATGTAATTGTTGAAGACTGTAATAAATTAAAAGAAGTATTGGAATTTTTAATAACCTCTGAATAATCAGATAAAAAATCAATTCAGCTAGCACGAGGGTTTTTAAACGATTTCAACAAATTTGAATTCACATTTTTAGCTGTAGTATTTAATGATATTTTCTCTCTCATTGACATATTATTTGATGTTCTCCAAAAGAAATCATTGGATATTAATTTATGTGTTACAAAAATAAATAAAAATATTGCACTATTAAAAAGGAAAAGGAATGACGATTTTTTATACACTCTTCGAAAAGACTAAGGAAATAGAAATAACACAAATCGATATTTCTAAGCGCCCTAAGCGGGAATACGCTAGCCTAAAGGCCATATTACAAGTAACGACATTAGAAGAAAATACAGAATTTTGTTTTATGAAGTACCGGATCACATTGTAATGGAAATGGAAGTAAGACTGCGATAAGTTACAATTCATGTCTTTGGCTGATACTACGAAACCGGAAATTCGAACAATTTGATTCGTGTTTTCCGTCTAAAGCATTTGAAGGTTTAGGTCAATTTTATGGCAAAATATTTATAAAAAGTCAGCGTCTTAAAAGCGAATTAAATCTTCTTTATGCCGATGAAAGTTACCGCAATCTACAGAGCCAGGAATTAGTAGAAAATCTCAATGAAAACAAAGAAATTTTTACCGAAGCCTACAAATTGTTTTGCCTCGTATTAACTATTCCGTCCACAAGTGCATCAGTGGAAAGAAGTTTTTCGTGGCTTAAAAATCTCAAGATAGGCTTTTTTCTTTAGCAATTTTTTCAATTCAAAAAGAACTCTTATTCAGTGGCGGCTTGTACTAAAGGGCACAAGGGCACGTGCCCACCCAACCACCAAGATAAACACAGAAAGAAATTCGCATGTAATTCAGTGCATTATTTTAATTTCATTATTTTAACGATGGTATCAAATTTTCCTTCCGCACCAAAGGCGGGGCTAACACGCTCAAAACTATGTTCCGGGGAACGCTCTGATTTGTACTTAGATTTGTATTTAGAGGATGATTCGGTTGCCTATCGGTTATCTTCGCTATACGCGATATACCAGGCGAATGGGGCACCGAGCACATTGTTCCCGTTTGCAGTCAACGTTTGAACTTGCACTTTGGAGCGCTGTTTTCGCGCAATCGCGCGTTTGAATTCAAAGACGAAAGTGACGTTTTTTCAATGATGGAAGTTAATTGTGTGCAAAAAGATCGACTGAACGCATTGGCGGTTCTATCAATAGAAAAGAAGTTCGTCCAGTCTATCCCAGATTTTGACAACAAAGTCATAGACGTCTTTTCCAACATGAAAAATAGGAGAATGGATTTTATGTACAAAAAATAGGTAAGTTTTTTCTTGTGCCCACCCTCTTTCTTAACTCACGAGCCGCCACTGCTCTTATTAGAATTAATAAAAAATCAACCATTTTACGAACCATAATAATAATTTTTCTGCATTAAAGGACATAAGGATAAACTTGGTCTACAAAAACTAAGTAAGTTGACATTGAATTATATTTTTTCTATTTGTTATTATTAGGATTATTATAATAGCACTTCACCTATTTTTTTACCCGCGCGCCGCCACTGTTTGACCGGGTTCTAGACATTTGTCTTATTTGTCTATGATATGGTCCGGCCCTGCATATACCTCTTGTGTGTTCTGTGATATACCTGTACAAGATGTATCTACAAACACTACCGGTGAGGCTGATCCATTAGCAGAAAAAACCGATGCCGGGAGAAAGTAAAATCATTTGAACCCAATGTATTCAAATTAATCTCGTGAAAGTTGTAAGTTTTTCTAACACAATTAATCACTTTATTGGTGAGCTATTTCAGTACATTGTTCGAGATAGAAAATTTAAATTTTTAAATGCTTGGTACATTACCTTAAGTTTCTGTTTTAAATATAATCTAACAGTTGAAAACAAAGTCATCCTTATTGTTTTCTTTGATAATTTAGTTAATCGCTTATGCACAATCAACCGCGCGAAAAGCATTTAAATACCTTAAATTTGTTTTCTTTGAGTTGGTAGATGGCAATAACGGTAGCGTTGTCCTGCTTCTTTTAAAGGAGAGAAGTATAAAAACCATAAAAATATTATTTCTATGATAAAAACAATAACAACGAAAAATGGCGGATAGAGGCGACAGAAGATATTCATACAGCGACACAAAAACTTCCCTGGACGACGCCCCTAATTCAAGATTGTTCATTATAGGCAGTAAACAATTAACGGAGGAAGATTTCCGTAATGCATTTGCAAAATTTGGCGAAATTGAAGAAATCTGGGTTGTACGAGACCGCCACACTGGAGATCGAAAAGGTAACTTTTATATAGTAGCCTTAACGAAATTCTGAATGAAAACATTACAGGTGTTACTTATATTAAATACTCGAAGACGTCTGAGGCGGCTGCTGCATTAGAAGCTATGAACGGAAAAGTAATAGGCAACACAAGCCGTTACATCAAAGTCATGATTGCAGCTAGGTTTGCATGGAGTGAATAGAGTCGGTTTGAGTATTATTGCTTGATTACTTTTAGCCGAGATCAAGGTGCTAAGCGCGATGGTAATGAAGAAGAAAAGATCCAGCGATTATTTATTTTTGTACCCAAAGCCATGACCGATGAAGAGTTATATAATACTTTCAAAGTGTATGGAGACATTGATTATGCTACAATTATCAAAGATAAAGAGACACGAGAAAGCAAAGGTTTTGCATATATTAAATATTATAAGTGAGTATTTTTGCTTAATATATGAATAAGTCGGTAGCTTATAGATTTTTAATAGTTCCTAAGATAGAAACAATTAAAATACAGAAGTTTCCATTAATATACAAATTGCACATGTACTGGCTATAATACTAAATGAATTAATGTATTAATTAGAAAGAAAGATTATAAATTAGTCATTAACCTTCGTAACACCGACCTTAAAAAATTACGTATCGCACCAACTGGGGTACAATTGTACCCCACTGAAAAAAACGAATTAAAGGTCAGAAACGAAAAAGTTTTTTAATTTAGGACAAAGAAAAGAATTTTTCTTGCAAAAATCTTAATTATAAAAAATCATTAAACATTTTTACAATTGCTGCACACTGTTTCCTTCACAGAATGTTCCGCATAGACTGGTTGATTGCAATTTGCACAAATTTGCCTTGTTTTTCTGTCTTTCTTTTCCTTATACATAGAACAGCGTCCAGATGTTCCCGGAAGTTGAGGTCCTCTTGCTGCCTCTGGGTGCTGTTCGCAGAATTCTGGAAAAACCGAACCTATTTGTTTTTTTTATATACGTTCGTACGAATCAGTTCCATTTATTGTAGAGATGGTTAGCTTTCCTATTGGTTTCCAACACAATAATATCTATTAGATATGCTTGTAAAGTCATTTCCGTAAACTGTTGGCCCTGTCGCAATTTTCTATATATTAGCCTGGGATTTTCTTACTCGCAAATTGAAGGGAAACTTTGCCCACTGCATTCCATTTTTTGATCTATAAACTGGATCATTACTGGACGGCGTTTCCAATACGTTCTCATCTTCCTCATAAGAATCAGAATTCTGAGAAGAATGTTTGTTTTCTTCTAGATAGATCATAATTCATATCATTTATTTCTTCTTGTTCCGAAATATGATCATCATCTTCACTATCATCAAAATTTTCCTCAATATCATCAATATCGGGATCATCATGTTCTAGAAGCCACAGCATATCGGTTTCAGTTAGATATTCTGGATCACGAACTGTATACATTTTCGCTTTTTGTAATATGAACACGTATAAACATGCACGATTGTAACTCACTGAATTCAACAAGCCAACTGGCTTCACTTATTACTGCATGTAATGTTTGTGGCGCATCGCTACCACTGTGCGGAAATAAGAGAATTCCCCGAATTAACCGTATGAATGTTAAAATGTCAGGAAATAAGGGAATTCCCCGAATTAACTCTATGAATGTTAAAATAATTTACGCATGCATAAAGCACCGACTGGGGTACAAACGTACCCCAGGCTCATAAATTCAAAATATCTGACAATGCGAAAGAGGTACGATATATTTGGCTGATTGTTCATGTAGATAAGACTATAATATGGAGCTACTCCAATGGTGTGTGTGAAAAAAAATTTATTGTGCAAACTGTAAAGAAAAAATCGGTGCTATGAAGGTTAAAAAATGTATCCCAAATTTCACTTTTGCCCATGCAAATTATTCAATTCTGTATTTTAGAGATAGATCTGAGAAAATTGAAAGTATATCGCAAACAAATCCATATAGAGTAGATTTTAAAACAACTAAAAGCTCTGAGTATGTTGTTCAAAGGTAGAGGGAAAACTAATTATTCATTAAAATAGCAAGTTTACAAATTAAATTGGTTACTATTCAAAGTTTTAGTACTAGTACAAAGAACATGAAACGTAATTGAATATACGTAAAGAAAAATTAAATGATGCTAAACATTTGCTAGAACGAATTTATTAGAATTTCTACATAATACCTTTAATGTATGAATGAACCTTTTACATTTACCCTGTTTGGAGTAGAAGACAAAGCAGAGATCAAAACCAACTTGTCAGTATGACTATGAGTTTTTTCCCTTCCCCCACTTGCAATTCTTAGTGTAAATAAATGTATGTGTTTTCTGCAAATTATTTAAAAGGTTATTTATATATTATTTTATTCTGTACATGATTTGATAAAAAAAATTGTATATACTGAGTAACCATGAGATGAGGTAACAATAGCATGTAACTTATTAGTTCTTAAACCTATTATTTTGAATTTTAAACAAGATATAATCTCTAAATGCCCAACTTTAAGTATTATGTAACTGTGGTTGGTTTTTACTTCAGGTTTGGTCGGAACTGATACCAACTTTTTATTTTTAAATTCAACTACCAATACATTGATATGTCACACGATTCAGAATTTCTGACATCTAAATAGGGGTAATTTAGACACCGTATTACTATGACCGTTTTCAATGGCGTACTGCATGGAAATCTAATTTAGTGTCCTGTCATCTGTCAAGCAGAAGGGTAAGTTAGCAATTGTAATTTATGTACAATTGTGGACATAAAAAATCGAAACACCAACATTAATCTAGCTGGTTTTTATTGATTTTAAACATTGTAATTATGTCTTTCTTTGGCAAACAGACTTAAAAAATGTGACAAATTCAGATGCGTCTGATTATAAATGTCAATATTGTCAATTTAATTTCATTTAATTATTTAAAGTTTTATTAAAATAGTGGGAAGGTTAAAATTAAATGCAAAATATATTGAACAGAACTATAAACTACAAACAACATCAAATATAAATTTAATTAAATCATTAATCATCAAATCATATTTTGTAGCAGCTCCATTGTTTGCTAACCCCATAAGCAATCTTCTATTTATTGATAGAACCAAATACCTAACATAATTTTTATCAAGATGATGCTGCTCTTCCTGTATCCCCTCCCACAATTCTCTTCTATTTTTAGGTCTAATCTGCCGAGAATGAATTCTTTTTAAAAGAAGGACCCATTGTTTTCAATCGGATTCAAATAGGGACTTTTTGAAGGTTATTTCAATAAATTTTCCTCGCTCTCTTGAATCCTGTCTTTAAGAATTCGGGATGTGTGAACAGGGCAATTATCCTTTTGAAAATTGAAATTGTTTTCTGGAAATCTTTGAATAACACTTGGTAACATAGTGGCATTCAAAACATTTCGGTAAGTTTCTCCTGTTAGACGATTTTCTGTATTGAAGCAAGTCTCTCGACCTTCTGCGATTATCCAAGCCCAGGCGTTAACCGAAAACCGACCACTGTTATTTAAACTATGAGCATAACAACTCTACTCCAGAAGTCATCATCTCTATTTAGATATTGGAGTGCAAATCCTACTCTAATTTCTTTATGCTCTTCAGTTAAAAATATTCTATGCTGTTAATTAAACCAGCTTGTCTTACACGTCTACGTGCAGTTCTAACCAAACCTGGAAAATTTGTTTGTCTTGCGCTACCACTGCTGTGGAAGAGAGTGCATGCTTAATATAATTTACCGACCATCTCCTCCTTCACTAGATACTTTTGGACGTCCAGATTCAAAACGACGTGCAAAATCGTGTTGCTGATCCAGCTTTTTTTAATTTTGGAGATGGATGGATAACTAACATTTAAATCAGCAGCAACGCATCTTAATGACCAAATTTCTTCTAATTTTGGTATTGCTCTTACTTTTTTTATATCACTTAAATGTCTGTCCATTTTCACACTTTTGAAATAAATTTATTGTGACATTGACAACTAATTGTTACAATGAAACAACGAAGTGCCAACTATGGTTCGATGACATGGATACTTATTTACAAAGGAAAAAAAATTAGTGTTTCCATTTTTTTGTTCCCAATTGTACATGATTTTCACTAAAACATAATTAAGAAAAGAGCGAAAATTTTTACATTCACTAACTATAAATTAACTGAATGACCTGTACGAATCTTAAAATTTTACAATGTAATTGTGAAAATCATATACATAACCTTTTGCTTCACAGATGGCAGGACACTAAATTAGATTTCCATGATGCATGCATGCCATTGAAAATGGTCAACAGTAATTACATAAGTGGTGATAATTTTTTTGATAATTTTAACTAGATGCACGAATCTTTGTTGCTATAGAAATCTCACGAGTGGACGAAGTCCACGAGTGGGATTTCTTAATAGCAACAAATATGAGTGCTAATCTAGTTAAAATTATCAAAAAAAATTATTACCACGAATGTAATTCGGCGTGATTATTTTTTAAACTATGTCGCAAAATGTTAAACAAATATTTAAGTATTTTATTAAACAATTAAGAATGGCGACGGTGCTGAATTTTTAATGTTTATACTGAGACAAATGGCTGCGCTACCTTAACAACCAAGTCAATGCTAACTTTTTATGCATTTATTTAAACAAAGATCCAATGAAACAACGTGAAAAAATAGTCGCTGTAATTTGCTACTAGCAAATAGTCAGTGTAATTCACTACTAGCGAATAGTCAGTGTAATTTTGATGCTATTGGTCGATTTGAAATTTTGTCTCATTACGATTGGTTGATAGGACTGTTTAAAAAATAATCAAATTAAAAAAACACTTGGAATTTACGATTGTTATTAATTTAATGGAATTTAAAAATATAAACAACATATTTTGCATTATAATCTTGAAACGATTAAAGATAAAGAAAATTATTATATTTAAAATATGTACCTACTGTACATTTTTTAAAAGAAATTGCCAAAAAAACTATTTTAATGTCTTTGCACACAGGAAAAGCAAGTAATCTGGACATGTTTGAGACACAAAAATGATTGACACTGCACGCAATAAAACCGTGTTTTATTTTTGTCTTTGCATTCCACGCAGTATTTTCTGGTGTTTTCTGGAATAACAGTTTGATTATTTTTGCCTGTGGATGTTCCAGCTACCTCCTGCCGTCGCAGTCTAATTTCTCGTGGAAGATTTTGTAGTTCAGAACGGCGTTTCAGGTGTCCCTCTGTCAACGAAAGAGCCATACCCTTTAGAAATTCTTTTCTCTTCATTTCATCAGAAGGATTCGGATGGTTTGCTGTGTAAACTACTTGTGAATTGATTCCCGCTATATTCTGCATGGCATAAAAGATCACCATAGGCCATCGTCTTGTGTTACGGGCTACGTTATACGAAGCACATAATTGATCGACCTTGTCGACCCCACCTGTGGTACCATTGTAGAATGTTATAACTTCGGGCTTATTTTTATCTCCAGTTTCTGGATCTATAGAATCGCTATTGTGTAAACTGGAAACCAAAATTACATTTTTGTTTTTTCTTGGTACGTATGAAACTATAGATACATTTTCACGAAAACCAAATACACTAGAAAGTACTGGTCGATCTTTGGTTTCGACAAATATTCTTGGCAACTCTTTTATTTTTACGAATTGTACCTACATAGGTCACTTTGTGATCTTTCAGTAGCTTTTCTACTAGGGGGATTGATGTGAATTACCAATTATCACAAGTCAGGTTTCTTCGGTACCAGAGATGGGAGACACTACACGTTCAACAATACTGCTAGGATTATTTTTTACATGAAAAGGACCATCCGGCTGTTGTCCCACATATTTCTCCAGATTTAGAGTGTAGAACATTTTAGCATCGCAGAGAGCAAAAATTTTAATGCCGTATTTGTTGGGTTTGCTTGGTATATACTGCCTAAACCCACATCGACCACGAAACCCTTCTAGTTTTTCATCAATTGTTGCATATTCGGATATACAGTAATTATTTTTGCAATTTTCGACAAACACCTGAAAAATTTCACGAATGGCTTCACGATTTAAATCATCAAGAAGTCTGACGATTCTTAAATTTTTTATTTACCACTCATTGTGTCCTTGGTCGGCTAACACTCTCTCGTCCCGTACGTCTGTATTGTCGTGCTTGTTTGAGATAATGGCAGCCATATTCGATTTGAACGTCCTAACCAGCTTCTTATGTATATGTGTAATATATCTTTTTTATCTGTTCCCATATGCCGTTATGCGCAGGGTGCCGGTTGATGATCCATAGATTGCATGTAAGTTTATCGACTGCTATTCTTCTCACTTCAGCTGTCGTCTTTCTTCTGTTTCTCTCTTGCCCTTGTATATTGTTCATCCATGTCTTCCTAGGTCGTCCCCTTGGTCTCCGTCATTTTGTTCTTGCCTCGTTTTGGTAATCGATTGTCTCTCATTCGTATTAGGTGTCCGTAACATGTCATCTGACTTTTCTATAATTGTAATTAGTGGTTCTTGTTGCAGCTGCTCTCTAGGTGTTGCATTCCTTATCCGATCTCGTATGGTATCTCCTGTGACTTTCCTAAGAAATTTTATCTTTGCTGCTGTTATTTTGGATTTATGCTTGTTGTTCAATGCTCACGATTCCGCGTTCCAGTATATACAGCTTTGTAGTATATAACTTAGTGTTCTTGCTTACTTCTCGTCTGCGCAAGATGGTATTGTATGTGTTGTAGTATACCTGGTTATCTTTGCTCACACTGTTGCCTATTTCCTCGTCTATCATTCGGTCGTTAGTTATCGTTATCCATACATAGTCTAAGATTCTTACTTCTTCTATTTCCTGGTTATCTAGAAAAACTCTATTATATTCTTTATCGCCTTACTTCAACACGTGCAATACTTGTACCTTAGTTTGGCTATTTGTATTTCCTCGTTCCATATGTTTAATGCTCCTTGTAGTTAGCTGGAATTTTCCGCTACTATAAGGATATCGTCAGCATAGGTTAAGAGTTGTGTGTAGGCAGGTCGTGTTTACCTATTTCCAATATTAGTTTTCAGTGGGCTTAAGCTATCCCCTTGTTTTGTGTCCTTTTCCACAATGAATGTAGACGTCTTTTGCCCATTCAATCTGACTACCCCGTTCACGTTTTTATATAGACTTTTCACAACGTTATTTAGTTAATTTGTTATCCTCATACCTTCCTGGGTTCCATATTTGTTTTCTTGATACGGTATCAAAGGCCGCTTTCAAATCTATAAGGCTAGGTGGAATTTCTTTCCCTTTTTTATACTGTTTTCCATTATTGTTGTTAATGCATGTGGTCCTGTGTTTGTCGGCCTTTCCTATGAGCTGCTTTCACTTCTTCTAGTTCTTTTTCAATTAAATTGCTTAACTTTATTTCTAGAATTTTATTTTGTATTTTAAGCGCTGTAGATTTCACTGTTAGTAGTGATTCCTTTCTTGTGGATTGGTACAAAGATATTTTTCTACCAATCTTGGGGTACTGCTTGTGTTTCCCAGAGCTGATTGTATATCTTTTTAAGCCAGTTAACAACTGTCTCTCCTCCTTTCATTATTAATTCTGGTGCTATCTCGTCTTCTCCTGCGGTTTTTCCGTTTCTCACTGCCGAGAGAAGTTTTTCTGATAAGTTTTCTATGGACGCTTCTACGTTTCCGTCGAGTTAGTTGTTCTCTGCTTCCTCTTCTTTTTCTGCTATCTCGTTGTCGAAAACTTATTCTCAAAGTAATTTCTCCGTGTTTCTAGGATGTGTAGTTCTTGTCGCAATTTTTCGTTTATTTTTTATTAGCAGTGTACAGCTTGTGATGATTCTCTAAAATGTTATGTCTGATGCTTCTATACGTTGTACTTGACCATTTAATACGTTGTACTTGATCATTAGTTAGAATTCAGTTGTCTGACCCAAAACTAATACTGTAACAGCCATTACTTTTCAGAAGTCAAACGCGTTTCCTTACTTGATATTTTGAGTTCGTTTCATTGTACCGCGCATGTGATCGAATCTACCTTCTTGTTGGGAAAGTCATTGTTGTGAATATACAAGCGATTGTAGCCTACATAATTTAAATCATTAACTACTTAACATCTATAGCCTTCATGTCAACGACAGGCTTTGCTCTAATTGAGTCAGCTCCTCGAAATGGTAACACTTTCGTTGTTAATGCCGATATTTCTAGACCAAATTCTTTAGGTATTATATTCAAATTGTAGATTGTCTTCCGTACTTACTACGATAGCATGATCCTCAGCAGATAGTGGCTTGACAATTGTTGAGTCATTGATCTCAAAATGGATACGTCATTTCATTAGACAGATCTGCACTACTTTGTCATTTTAAATATTAAAAAGTGGCGGTGATAGTGGGCACCCTTGCCCGACTCCACAGCTAATCGATTAAGTTTTTGTTGTAAACTGCTCTTACGTTGCCTGTTTACGTATCTATACTTATTGAATTATTGAATTAAACACACACCTTGTATAACCACTTTAATCACGTCCAAGTGCACACGTGTACACAGATTATATCACAGATTATATAGGGATAGATTATATAGGGATTTAGATAGGAAACTGCCTAATAAGATTTTGTAGCCAAGTTAGCGCCATCTGCAGAGTTGTTCCCCCCAAAAGTTTCGACCGCTGTCGGTTTTAAACCTTGCTAAAATTTGTATTGTGGTTGTAACATATGATCAAAAAAATTCAAAGTTAGAGTGCTAAGAGGCTAAGACATGCCTCTAACTTGAAATTTTTTTGAGTACATGTTATTTCTCAACGAGGACTATGCACACCAGTAAAATACTTAAGTAATATAAAATATTTTATTTTATAAAAATTAAAAATATGATAATTCGTCAGGTTACTTCAAAAACCGTTTGTCACAAATATGACTTTTAGGGAACAAGGGAAATCAAGTTTATAATATGTTGCAAAAATCATACAAGAAATTAAAATGGCCACCTCCGGCTTCTTCTGCAACTGGCTATTCTTTTGAGAAAGTTTTGCATCAAATTTTCGCACAACTGTGGCTCTATTTGACCAATAACGGCTCGAAACTTTTCTTTGAGCGCTTGAATTGTTCGTGGGCCATCAGCGTAAACTTTTTCCTTCATGTAACCCCAAAGAAAAAAGTCTGCTGGTGTGAGATCGCACGATCTGGAAATTTCTCCCTCAATAGTGCAACTGTTTAGTGGCTCGTAGCACCATCCTGCTGGAAATAAGGATTTTCTACGTCCATGTCGTCCAATCTAGGCTAAAGGAAGTTAGTTAGCATCCCACGGTAGCGTTCCGCATTGATTGTCACTGTAGTACCTTCTTCATTCTCGAAAAAATACGGTCCGATGAGACCGCCTGACCAAATACCGCACCAAACCGTCACTCGTTGGGGATAAAGATTTTTCTGGACTATTGTTTTAGGGGTTTCGGCGCCCCAGATGCGGCAGTTCTGTTTATTGACGAAACCCGGAAGATGGAAATGGGCTTCATCGCTAAAGATGATTTTTTTGTCAAAATCATTGTCAACTGCCTGCATTTGCAACACCCAATCAACGAACGTTCGGCGTTGTGTATGGTCCGCCGGCTTTAATTCTTGGGTCAACTGCATTTTATAAGCATGCAGGCTAAGATCCTTGTGCAAAATGGGATGAAGACTGGGCTTTGAAATGCCCAATTGCTGGGAATGTCTTGGGATAGACAAACCCGGGTTTTCAGCAACAGCGGTAATGTTCTCAGCTGACCTGGCGATACGAGTACGAACGGACAATTTTACATCAGTAACTTGTCCCTTTTGCTCAAATTTAGTGATAAATTTCACAATGGCACGGCGAGAAGGTGATTCATACCGACCGAAAACACAACAAACGCTGCGAACTGTCTGGGCGAAATTTGCACCATATTCATAATGAATTTTCACTATTTCTATACGTTAGTGGAGCGTATATGTTTCCATTTTCTCAAATCGTACACTTTTCACTTGACAAGTGTCAAACACTCAAGGCCCTCCATTCAACAGTTTAAAAATGCCAGGAAATTTAAAATGGGACCTCTTAATGGAAAACCCTTCAAAATCTGTGACAGCGACTGAAGCTCAAGAGCACGTGATTACGCCAAGCACGCTATGGCAGAATTCGAAGCATGCTTATATATGAAAATATTTGAAAATTTCTAATAGCGCCATCTATTGAATTGTTCGCCTCTTCTATCTCTGTCTTACAAACATAAATCATTTCGTTCCATTTAACATAACGGCCCCTGGACGTGTACATTACATTCTTACCGAGCATAGATATTCTCAAAAGTGTCAGAACGACCAACTTAGCCAACTTAACCTAACCAGCATTGCCAATTACATATACTAAATACACCACACTCCTCCCCTCATTTACAAACATAATCCTGCAAATACGAAGGAGGCTTCTTTGCTCTTTGAGAACGTTGGCACCCCCCGGTTCTAGCACGTTCTGTACTCGCTGCGTTGTCTTGCACTTCACGAATTATACTTGGGCTACTGATTGCTTCTGATCTCACCCCACTGTCTTGAGGATGTGAGTTGACCTCAGAGGACACAGCAATATTGCTTGTTGTAGGCTCAACTATTAAATCACTAACTGGAGGCAACCCCTGTACATTTGTACTCGGTTGGTCACCTAGTTTTGTTGAATTCCTACTATATGCTGGTCTCAGGTGATCTACATGACGCCTGTGAACGGACATGTCATCCTCTCCCCAGGTTTTGTAAGAAAGTGGTGCCGTTGTATCAATGATCACCTCAGGTAACCATGATGTACCTGTAGCAAAATTCTTTGCTAATACGCTATCCCCTGGGGCAAATTTTTTAGGATTTTTGATTCCCGCAGATTTTTCTTGTTTCTCTTTCATCTCTTCGACGAAATCTGGGTGCACGTGTGCAAGTAATATCTTTAATTTTCGCCCCATTAATAATTCAGCTGGGCTGCTACCTGTAACGGAAGAAGGGGTACTATGCTGCGACAACATATACCTGGCAATTTTGACGTTCCAGTTTCCTTCACCCAGTTTTGACAGGACTTTCTTCGCTTCTTGCACCATTCTCTCGGCCTGTCCGTTAGACGATGGATGGTATGGGGCAACAAGAGCTTGTCGAATTCCATTTTTTCTTAGGAATGTTGCGAACATCTCTGAAGTGAAAGCTGTACCATTATCACTAACGACCACATCAGGCAATCCATGGGTTGCGAATAATTGCCTCAAGCATTTGATTGTACTTGCTGCTGAAGTAGATGGCACCAACATAACTTCGGTCCATTTTGAATGACTGTCAACTACTATAAGAAGGAGTTGTCCCTTGAAAGGTCCTGCAAAATCTATATGCAGGCGACTCCACGGCCTTGTTGACCATTCCCATGGGTGCAGCGGAGCACTTGGGGGTGCGTTCTGTGATAACTGACATTCTTGACAGCTTCTTGCAACTTCTTCAATTTCCCTGTCTACACCTGGCCACCAAATGTAGCTACGGGCGATTGCTTTCATTCTCACAATACCCGTGTGAGTAGCGTGCAGCATCTTCAGGACCTGCTGTCTGGCTTGTTTAGGTATGACCACCCTGTTCCCCCACAATAGGCAGTTTCGATACAACGATAATTCTTCTCTCTTGTCTTTAAATGGCTTAAATTGATCTTCTAGCTTGTCGGATGGCCAACCTTGACTAACAAAACTATTGACTCGAACTAATACTGGATCTTTATCTGTCATTTTTGCAACAGCATCCGCTCTCAGGGGAATTTCTGGAAGATTTTCCATTAGTAACACATTTCCCACAGCTAAGTGGTTTTTTTCATTTATATTCTCTACAGGTGCTACTCGACTAAGGGCATCGGCGTTCCCAATCTCCTTTCCTGGATGATACACCAGTTTATACATATAATTGCTGAGAAACAGCGCCCATCTAACCAACCTAGGAGAGGACAGCTCTGGAATAGGCTTGTTTTCGCCCAAAAGACCAAGAAGAGGGCGGTGGTCTGTGATAATCTGGAATTCTCGAGAATATAAATAATTATGAAATTTTCTTACCCCCTTCACAATCGCTAATGCCTCTCGATCCAGTTGGCTGTATCGCCGTTCCGCATCTGAGATCGTATGCGAGTAATATGCAATTGGGAGTGTCATTCCCTCTTCTGTTATATGGCTGAGGACAGCTCCCACCCCCCATGGCGAAGCGTCACAAGCCAACACTAATGGTTTCATCGGATCATAGTGGACAAGCAGGGCATCAGAGGTTAGTAGGTTCTTCACCTCCTTGAAAGAAACATCATGAACTTGCTCCCATTTCCACACAGCATCTTTATCGAGAAGTCGATGTAAGGGTTCCGCTACCTTAGCTTTGTTTTTTAGGAATATGTGATAAAAATTTAGCAAACCTAAAAAACTTTGCAGTTCCCTTTTTGAAGAAGGTTTCGGTGCTTGTTGAATGGCCTTGACCTTGTCCATTGTGGGCTGGATTCCATTTTTACTTAACTTGTAACCTAAAAACTCTATGTTGTCTGCATGAAAAACACATTTTTCTTTCTTCAACTTTAGACCATCCTCCATGAATCTTCTTAGTACTTCTCGAAGTCTACTGGTTAGTTCTTCTCTGGAACTGGCACTCACTAATATATCGTCGAAATATGGTAAAACCCCTGGAATTCCTGTCACTCGATTGTTTATGAATCTTTGAAATATTTGGGGTGCTACGTTAACTCCAAATTGTAATCGTTTTACTCGAAAAGTACCCTTATGGGTAATTATTGTTTGAGCCTTCGATGATTTTCATCCACTTCTAGTTGCTGGTACGCCTGGGCCATATCCAGCTTTGCGAATACCCGAGCATTGCTTCCAAGAGATGCCAGCATTTCCTGGACAGATGGCATAGGATACGGATCCGTTTTTAATGCTTTATTTAAGGTACATTTATAGTCACCGCACAAGCGAATTGAGGAACCATCTGATTTTACCACCGGAACAACTGGAGTAGTCCATTCTGGGTGTTCTATCGGCTCTAAAACACCTTGACTAATAAGTTTTTCAATTTCCCTTTCGATCCTGGGTCGCAAAGCGTAAGCGACTGCTCTGGCCTTCAATGAAATTGGATGGACTGCAGGATCCAGGTTAAGCTTCACTGGAGGGCCGCGATACGTACCAAGCTTACCATCGAAAACATCGGGAAATTCTTGAACTAGGTCAACCTCTGGAGACAGTGTGTGTACGGTGTTGATTGTTGTCACATTAATTCCTAACGGCTTAAACCAGTTTCTACCAAGTAAATTAGCATTATTACCTTCTGAAACAATTAAAGGCAATTTAGCACTCGCAATGTCAAATACTACGTTCACATCACACAGTCCTAATATTTTAATACGATTTTTCTGGTAATCGTGGAATTTTAAAGTACACTCTTTGAGTTCTGGTTTTTCCGCTGGCCATAATCTATTAAAAGTTTTACTGGATACAACCGAAAAACTTGCACCACTGTCTACTTCCATATTGCATAGTTCATTGTTTATTTTGACCGTTACCACATAAGGTTCGTTGCGTTCGTTTACCACGCACTGAAATAAAGTTTCTTCCGCGTTGAAATCTTCCGTTTCTACGTTTCTTATCGCTTTGCTATTTGAACTACTATGAGGGCGCAACTGTTTATTTTTTGTCATGCAGAACCTTTCCAAGTGTCCTTTCTTTGAACAAAATCGACATATACTATCTTTGAAACGGCACGAATTCGCGTTATGATCACCCTCGCATCTAAAACACCTTTTTTCGTACCTTTTGACGTTATGATAGTTGACATTTCTGTCACTGGTAAACATATTTGAAGTTCGCGCACTCGACCGACTTGAAGAACGTTCGCTATTCGGTTTGCCATTGCCAACTGCTCTGACGTTGTTCACCTCACTGCTGTCTGTTCTCCCGCCTAAGTTTGAATTTCGGACTCGCAAATCCGACACATGCTGCGCTGTCGCTTCTGCAGCCATCGCCGTGTCCACCGTCTTTTTGAAGGTTAGTGATTCTTCGGACAAAAGCTTCCTTTGAAGGACTTCATCCCGTATGCCGCAAACAACTCTGTCTCGCAACATCGTTTCTAGATTATCTCCGTAATTACATAATCCTGCCAATCTTCTTAATTCAGCGATGTAGGCCGCTATACTTTCCCCCGGCTTCTGGTCTCTCTTATTAAACATAAATCGTTGTACGATTTCAGACGGTTTCGGATTGAAATGTGCACTTAGCAACTGGATAATTCGTACGTACGTTGTGTCCTCCAGCGAATTTGGATGGCACAATGAACGGGCAATTTCAAAAGTATTATTTCCACAAACACTCAGAAATACCGCGCGTTTTCGGTCGTCTTCAGTGATTGCGTTTGCTTGCAAATAGAAATTAAGTCTTTGGGAATACACTTCCCAGCCTGCTGGAATACTTGAATTGAATTCTTCGACTGTACCTAGGGACGCCATTTTCCCTTTCTTGATGCCGCTGCAGACTTATCTTCTTTTTCCTCCCCTCGTGAGCTCGAATTCTCGTCGCCAATGTTGTAAACTGCTCTTACGTTGCCTGTTTACGTATCTATACTTATTTAATTATTGAATTAAATACACACCTTGTATAACCACTTTAATCACGTCTAAGTGCACATGTGTACATTACATTCTTACCGAACATAGATATTCTAACTGTCAGAACGACCAACTTAGCCAACTTAACCTAACCAGCATTGCCAATTACATATACTAAATACACCACAATATTAAAGTATAATTTATTGATTTTCAGCTGGCTTGCAGTTTCGCTGGAAACAAATTGTGTGTTATCATTTCACTGGTAGATCTTTTGATCCAAATTCTGTTCTCCAAGTTATCACAACGATAATAAATAAAGCAAACGATATAGGACTAACTATAATAAATATCACCTCTGATATGGGTGCTGGTAACTTAGGAATCTGAAATTTGTTAAATATTTCTGCTGGAAGAAATACGGCTGTTGCTAATAGAGCAAAATTTAATGGAAACGACGTTTTTGTTATGGCGGACGCCACACATCTCATAAAGAATTTAAGAACAGCACTATATAATAATAAAACAATACAATTACCGCAAAGTGTTATTTCAAAGTATAATCTACCAAATAATATTGTGGAATGGCAACATATTATTGACATGGTAGAATATGACAGCCAACAAGAATTGAAGCTGTGTCCTAAACTGAAATTCGAAGACATCGAAATGAAAAGCAATTTTGACAAAATGCGTGTGGACAAAGCATTGCATGTGATAAGTCATGATGTGAGTTGCGGATTGAAATTTTTGGCTGAAATAAAGGGCCCAAAATATTTAACAACTGCCTGGTTTTTGGAAATGTATAATAAGTGGTATAAAATTATGACGACGAGAAGTATACAGTTGGCAATATCCAAGAAAAATATGGATGCATATCCAGTTTGTTGGAAGAAGTAACTGATATAACCAGGAACTTGAAAATTGGACAGAAAAATCTCTGGAACCGGTACAAACAGGAATTTTAGTATCAACAACAACACTTTTAGATATCCAGGGTTTACTGCTGGACAAAGAAAACTTCCATTTTATTCTTGGAGGACGATTGACCCAAGAATGTGTCGAAAATCTATTTTCTGTAGTTCGTTCACTTCACCGCATCCCAAATGCTCTTCAGTTAAAAACATGTTTGAAATTAATATCTGTGTCACAATATATAAAAGAAATTCCAAGAAGTAATTACCATGAAGATGATCGACATTATTTTGATGGTTTATTAGAACATATAAAAAACAAAGTGTCTGCAGCTGAAATCCAAAATTTATCTAACCCAGAAAATGCGAAAGTGGAAATGGCACCATTGGGTTTTGCAGAAAAAAATAGTTTGTATGTGATTTCTGGTTACATAATTCATAGCATCATAAAAAATCATAAAACTTGTTCAAAATGTATATATACTGCTGGTTCTAAAAATTCAAAAATTAATTCTCTTTCATATACGAAATTTTTAAATTTGAAGAGTTATAAAAAAGACGTCTTTTTTTTGTAATGTTGAAACTTTTAATTTTTTTGAAGAATTAGAATTAATATTTAAAAAACAAAAACATTTATCTTATGAAAATATAAAAACTAAAATGATTTTGGCGTCAGGTGGGCAGAATTTGTTAAAATGCCATAACTTAAGGTTAATTATAATTAAAAGATTTTTAACTTTTCGTATGAAAGTAAGTAGTAAGAAAATGAAAAAGAATGCATCAAGATATGCTAGCAAGTCAGTTGGTATGCATGCCTTTGTGTAAACTATGTTTTATTAAAAATAAGTTTTTAACTACATTTGTGTAGTATAGTAATAGTGTTTTCAGTTCTGTTTAGAATAGTTTATATTTAAAGTCTGCGATAATTCTTTTAAACGCTGCTTGTTGTTCTTTGTCTAAAATTTAGCAATGTGTAACATGTTTATTAAAGATGGTTGATTGAAATATTTAAAATTCAGAGACTTTTATTTCCTAAAACTCAAAGTTATGTTAAAAAATGCCAATAAATATATAAATGGCAAAGAATATACAATGTTAAATGTTAAAAGTAGTAGTTCATTCTGTAAGAAGGAACCTTTGAACAAAATAAACTCAAATAAACTCACTAAGTACCATTGTTACTTCTGGTTGTAAAAAAATTTCTTAACCAATTATGTCGTTAAATAAATTTCTATTTTAAATTACAATTTTTTGTATTTTAAATTTCGCGGGCATTGGGCACTTTCTCATCTCTAATGCATCAAAGCGCCCCCTGGATTGTCACAAAAAAGCTAAGTTGTCGCCTCTTTCCTATTTACCCTCTTTAGTCTCCATTTGCCATTGGGGATCAAATTAATGGCACTCCTCGAATTACGGTCGCATTAGAGGAGTAACAAGACCATAAACAAAAACATTCACACACAACAGGCAAGCCAAGCATGGTTTCGCACCAACACAGTAACCCGCAGAGGCGGGCCCTGTTGTGCATAGCACAAACTAGCTTAGCCTTGCCCCACACCGCCTCGACACTGCGCAAGCGGTACAAACGAGGATCACGATAATAACATAACAATAACATAATAAGTAACATGCAGTTTGAATATTATCACTAATTTTCAAATCTATTTGGTAAATCGAGCGGTTTAAACCTTTTTAATCGCGGTTGCACATCATTGGTGTCTTCTATCATGCGCTCCACTGATTCTGTCACTATAACTCCCACTAAATTTTTGTATTTCCTCGTTGATGGTAGGTATTGCGAGGTCGTATGTTATTGTTGCATTGGGAACGTACCATGGTGCGTTTGTTATAGCTCTGAGTGTCTTAGATTGGAAGCGTCGAATTATTTCAATGTTGGATGTACCGGCTGTACCCCATAGTTGGATGCCGTAGGTCCATATTGGTTTTATCATAGTTTTATAAAGGAGTATCTTGCTTTCTAAAGAGAGCTGTGATTTTCTTCCAATCAGCCAGTACATTTTTTGAAGCTTCAGGGCCAATTGCTTACGCCTGGCCCAGATGTGAGTTGTCCAGGTCAGTTTCTTGTCTAAGTGGATACCGAGATACTTTGCGCTGTCGGATTGAGGTATTTGTTTGTTATTAAGCGTTACCGGAGGGCATATGCCCCTTCTTAAGGTGTATGTTACGTGCACTGATTTGCTTTCATTTATTTGGATGCGCCACTTGTTGTAGGTGCGTCGAGGTGTAGCTGCAGTTGTTGAGATGCTAGGATTGGATCCGTGTTAGATGTGAGTATCGCCGTATCGTCGGCGAAAGTAGCGACCATGTTTGCCTGGTATTGACGGAAGATTTGCTGTAAATATGAGGTACAGCAGTGGGCCTAGCACACTGACCCGAGGGACCCCAGAGTTGACGGGGTGTGGATTTGTTATTGCACTGCCGTATCGGATAATGAACTGCCTGTTGGTTAGGTAAGATTGTAAGATTTCGAGGTAATCAGTAGGTAAGGTTTGCTTGATTTTACAGATGAGTCCCGCATGCCAGACCTTATCGAAAGCTTGTTTAACGTCGAGAAATGTTGCTGTACAGTATTTGCGTTCTTCAAAGTCATTAGTAATCTTGGCTACTACCCTGTGGATTTGCTCAATTGTTGCTTGGTGTTTGCGGAAGCCAAATTGATGGTCTGGTAGTATGTGGTGTTCCAAAATGATTGGAGAGTTTCTCTAGGAGTAGTTTTTCAAACACTTTCGGTAGGACTGGTAGTAGGCAGATGGGTCGATATGATGTCGGTTGGTCTGGGGATCCAGGTCTTGGGATTTAAATCCTTTAGAGTATTTCTTATTTGCATTCCTTAAGAATACCTTCCTTAAAACTTTGGACGAATTACAAGAACATATAGTTGAAAACTGTCGCTCTGCGAGGCCCGATCTTTTAAGGTAATTTTTTGAAAACATGGAACGGCATATTAACCTACATACATATTCAAGAAGAAGTAAGACACTTTCAACATCTTTTATAATTTTTTGTTGTAGTGTTTAACTGAATTTTAGTTTATTGTTAAAAGATTTGCTTTCCTGTAGTAAGTCTGAATTTTGTTTGGTAATCAAAGTGTTGTTTTTTTCTCTTTATGAATTGTATTCGATAATAGTGTAATTAACTCAACACACATTCGTTCTTATCATAGAATATCATAGAAAATAGAAGTAAGTAATTATGTAGATGGCTTTTAATATCCACAGCAACCGCGACCAAGGACTTTTTAATCACATGTTATTATTTAAATATAAATTTAGTATATTAGCAAACTTGCCCCGGCGTCAACAAATCTAACGCCGGCCCTGACTGTACGTTATAATTTACTTAATAATGATATGCCCACAACCACTCCCTAGGTCATACTGAACGCCAAGGTTCCCCTGAACAAACCTTTGAGAAGATGATCTAAAGTTCAGATTTTTATGCAGCAAAATTATTAAAAATATGTGCATAATTATGCAAAGAATTTGGCGGAAATATTCTAAAAATATTAATTTTTTGACAAAATATGCAGAATATATTCGATTGTCATATCTCTATTATACATCGATTCAAAAATCGTAAAAAAATTAGAACATAATAGGATTATATAAGCAAACATAAATTGGAAAAACTTTTACTAAGAGTACACTAAAAAACATTTTTTTACATACCTACATATATGTCTAAAACTAAACTCTAAAGTATAAAACATCATTCCGGTTTTGTAACAGCAGAATACCATTTGACAACTAAATGTTTTTCCAGATTTTCCACCCTAAATTTTTGTCGTTTTTCCGATAATATTTCTTTATATGCCGAAAAGCTTCTTTCGACATCGACTGACGTAATGGGTGCGAATTTTAATGAAGCAATACGTTGTGGATCTAAACTATTAACGAAATTATTTTCATTTTCGTATGGTTCTCCAGATAAAATTTTTGAAACCGTGAGTAATACCTGGTAGCCATCATTTTTTGAAATTACGCTATTAAATTTATCTATTGTTATTTTTCCAATTGCACCAGGAACAATTTTTAAGTCGGTTTCACATCGATTTACAATACCAATAGAATCAATCAATGACATCTGTTTTGTTTCTAATTCTTTTATACAATGACTTAAAAAACTGTAGTGTGATTTAATAAATGTTAGTTGCTCTTTAACCTCCCGTTTCTCAAATAAATTTTTGGATTTTGTTATAGAATCAGCGGTATTTTCAAATTCTAATATAATATTTTTTATGCCATTGTAATTTTCTGCATAAAAAATGGTTGCTTCTAACCACGTTCCCCACCGAGTAATTATTGGTTGAGGAGGCAGTGGGAGATTGGGCAAGCGTTCCTTGTACAATTGAACCCAAAGAGGTGCCTTAACAAATATTTTTTTACGTTGTTGATCAAAGAATTTATCAGTGGGAATTGCGATCAAACTTCCTCAGCCACTCTATTTATGCCATGTGCCAAACATGTTATGTGAGTGAGGATTTTATGAAAAACCTTTAAATTTGTTCCTGCCTTTACCATATATGCAGCTGCATCACTAACTAAAAGAAGAATATTTTCGGTTGGAAGTATATCTGGAGAAAAAAACGTCATTAATCCTTCATTTACAAAGCGAACAATTTCTAAAGTATTTGTTTTCTCTAGTTATTTTGTTCTAATCAAAAAAGCAGTTGGTAAATGTTTTTCGCTTAAAACACCAGTCAATAAATTCACAATATATCTACCACATACGTCAGTCGTTTCGTCTACAATGATATAAAAAAAATTGTTTTTAATGTGGTTTTTGATTTCTGTACACCGGAGTTACATAGTTTTTTCGTAATGTACTCTCGTGTGGTACAGGTTTGTTACAAAACGTTTCAAAAAAATTTTTGATTTAGGATTTTGCACCTTATTTAACGGAATATTTGCACTTATTAACGCGTCACACAATTGTAAATTAAACTTTTGTTGTTCTGACGATGTTTTTAAAGATGAGCCCAAAAATTATTCTTGCAAAGACGTTTGGGAAACTTTAGTTTCTCCCATTTTTCTGGTTTTTTCCTTGTGCTTTGTAGTTTTCACATGCTGCTCCACTTGCGATTTCTTTTCACAGGCGATCTTAAACAATAAAATAATATGTTGATTAACTAAGTTTAATTACCTTATATTTACATATAAATAAAATTTTTCTTCCTGAAGCGATTTCTAAATTTTTGCTAAACCCAAAAGTATGTGTCTTAACTTGTTCAAATTATGCAACTAACATTTTGAAAACTTCCTCAGAGCAGAGAAAAATGCGTAATAAATGTTTTTATTTGTACTAAATCAAAAAACAAATATAAAAGGAAACTTACCACTTTTCCACAAGCTTTGCAAAACACTTCTTCATTATTGAAAGTTAGTTATGAATAATTTCTTATCCAAGCGGATAGAACAGAAGTTTTCACTTTAGGCATACTACTTGCTTTCACAGCACTTAAACGAAAAATGAAGAATCTTATTTAAATTTTAAAGCCTCTAACAAAATTTAGGTAAATAAACCCTCCCTTATACCATAAATGACAATTTGGGAATTCCAAGATTTTAGTACCTGCAATTGGAAATGTTGTAGAAACCCGCCCTAGGGGTGGAAAACCCCAAATCCGCTGGTGCACTAAGATGGTCAGGTGGCAAATTGTAAAATAAATACCTGAGTTGGGCTTAAAAAGGCAAAAATATGCTGTTTATGCACATTATAGCCAAAATATTCTCTCAATAGAGAAATATGTAAATTTATGCAATATATGCAATTTTTTTATAACCCTACACGCTTTATTTTAATGTAATTCGTCCAGATACTAAAGATTAGAGTTATATTCCCAATAATAAACAATATGTATTTTGCATAAAATCCGAACTTTAATTATCAGTGTTGTTTAGCCAAAAATAAAATACTTTTCCGTTTTTAATCTTCAAGTTGAAAAATCTAAATAATATTCATAAATTTAGTAGATGTGTAGTTTTTAGTTGCTTTGCAACCATACTGAGAATAACCAAGGTGTAGGAGTAGCTCAATGGACAGATGGGTGACCGGAATCAGACCCCAGCATGCAGCTATCCTGGTGCCTCGGAGAGTATGTAAAACCTTCGGTCCCTCTGGGATAGTTCGCCACGGTACCTACTATCTTAAATAGGGTTCTTGGTCATTTGTTAGCCACTTGCACGCTTGTTGATTGCTAACTGGAAAAGATGCTCGTCAGGACATTTGCTCGCTATTCGTTTGCTCGACAACCAAATTGCTGGCAGTAATAACTGTATAACTGCACCGACGCAGAAAAACTAGTTTATATGCTGTTAGGCGCCTTCGTGTGTATAATAATTGAGGGGAATGTAAGATTATGCGAATTAGTAACAGCATATACTAAATGACTACAAAACATATTTTATTTTAATATTAAATTGCTTATCGAGCATCTGTCTGGCGACGAACAGGCGTGGCGAGCATGTAGTTGTTTAGTATAGAAACTCGCCAGCAAATGGCAGGCGAACAAACGGTGGTGAGCAAATAGTGGCGAGTAAACGGTGGCGAGCATGTGGGTTAAAGTGGCAACAGGGTGATAGCCCATGCCCAGCAGTGGGTTATTAACAAACGAATGAAAGCAATACTAGAAATTAAATGTACAGTACGTATTTTTGTTATTTGTATTATATTACGTAGTCATATCATGTGGCAATAAGGATTTATAAATTTAATTTTAGAAAACGTAACTTTTGTAGATATCTTAGCAAGTGTAAAAATGTTTATATTAATAAAAATTTAATATTATTTTGTTTCAACAACCATTCTACTTTTTCCTGATCTTATTATGTATACTACTTATTAAAGTAATTCTAATGCAGCAATAGAAAAGGACACTTTAGATTTAGAAAATGTTCTAATTATAAACCACTAAATAAAAAATGGAGCAACTTCAGTGCTGGAAATTAATTTTATACAACACAATTTTATCATGATTTTGAGTTTCTGGCTGTCATAAAATTTTAGACTTTCCATTTTTTGTATTAGTTGTTTTAATTGTTACTGACCGAGTATATATTAATTTATTTAAGCTTTTATAACTTGCATAGGAAAGTCAAATGAATAATAATAATGTTTAACCATTAATTGAGTGTTGTGCTTTGTAACTAAATTTTGTTGATATTTAGTTATTGAATGGATTTTATGCGATAATCAAAATAAGGTAAGGGGATACCAAATTGGCCGGAGAACTCAAAATCTAATTCAACATTTTTCATAAGCAATTCATGATCGTCGTTTACTCAAACTAATGGTATTTGATCATGTATTTCAGTTACAGAAATATTAACTCAGCTAAGTTGTGATAACTACGTCAGTGCTTGCTATGCGCTGTTGATTACAAAATCTTGGTATAGATCTGGTTTTACGAAAAATCTTGAGGTAGACATTACGTTCTAAAATGGACAGTGGTTTCTAATAAAGTGAAAAAATGTTACTGCATTAAGTCTAAATCACATACATAGGCTGATTTTAGCCTACTCTTCACTACCTTAGAAGGTTCTTTTATTACAAGATCATATGAAATTTCCGACCATTTCTTTACTTTATTGCAATCTGCGATACGGTTGTTTCGGGTTGCTACTGTATATTTTAAATTTAGGATAATCGATTCTCGTGTTAATTTTCCAGTTCTGTTGTGTCATTCAATATTTATATTTGAAAATACAAATAGTAACTGAGCTGTTTAATGCTGATTTCCTAAAAACTGTTTTAATCGATATTGATGTTGAAGATGTGGCATACATGTAGTATACACTGGGAAGTTTGAGATGTTTACAGAACTTTAGTTTTTACAGTATACCAGGTGTTCATAATATCTCGTGCTCGTATCACTTTTGAAGATATTTACTGGTCTTACAGATTGTGAATCGACATAATAGATAAACTAAGTTTAAACATTGTTTCCTTCTCTACCGAATTTAAATGCAATGTAAACAGTATCTTTTTAGATTCTATTGTCCTCATAGTACGAGGCACATTGGGAAATAAAGGGCTGTTTAAATATTCCCGCCTAGTGGCTGATGAGCTAGCCACACGTTGCTTGTGTGAGTCTGTGTGCGTTAAAGCGCGTTATGATTGGCTTTACCATGCAAAAAGCGAAAACGTTGAAGAAACTTACCGTCAAATATGCAAAGTTCATAATCTAGGTATCATGAGTGAAGGAAAGGTCAGACACTGGTGTAATTTCGTGGACGGTCGAATAAACATGCACGATGAGGAACGAAGGGGAAGACCATCTGTTGTCATCTACGATCTTCTGGAAAAACTGAACAAGAAAAATAGTAAAATATCGGCGGTTTACAATTTTGGAAATGGCAGGAAACTTTCCTCAAATTTTACGTACGGTACTGTATGAAACTGTCACGAACAGTTAAAGCTTGCGAGACCGTCTAACAAAAAGCCAAAAAGTTCAAGCAACGTTCGAGAATCGATAGGAAAAGCGTGTTGTTGGTTGGTTTCCTGGAACGTGGTAGAACAAGTAATGCAGACGTGTTTTGTGGGAAATTAATAAGGGCGATTCGAAACAAATGGAAAACATTGCGACCACCGATGTCGTAACTTTACGCGATAACGCCCGACCGCACGTTGATGCTCGCACTGTGCAAAGTATTGAGCAATTAAATAGAAATTTTTTAACCATCTTTCATACGGTCTCTATTTAGAAATGAGTGACTATAACCTCTTCCTCCATCTTAAGAATTGTTCAAGAACCCGCGACCCTTTTTTCAGCGACGACGATTTCAAAACGACGGCACAAAATTCGTTTTCGTCATAGCCGGCAAGTTTCTATGACAAAGGTATACAAAACTTGTACCATGATATGACAAGTGTTTAAATGCAAATGGTGTGTTACGTGCCAAACGAGCTTTTTCGTCGACCCGCAACAGGAAAGATGGAAAAGGCCTTCGGCCAAACTCAGAAGAGTAGGGTTGGTTCACGAGAAACACTTACAGGAGGGAAATCGTACCTAGTTGAGTACAGAGTAGGTCAAAATTAGCGGGCGCCAACTTTCAAATCACAGCTGATTGTAGGTTCTCGTGGAAGGCCGAGAAGCCAGCAGCTTACGGGAATCGGACTGACCTTTATTGTGCCTCCCCCTGTATATAAAGCTTACAGAGTTCATGCACATAATACAATAAAAATACACAGAAATAAAAGATATGGTGGATTTTAAGACAAATATAGCTCTATAGTTTGAAATTGGGGACACATAATGCGCAAATAACGATTACATTCAAAATGGTAATAATTATGGTTTAATATAAGGGTAGTTGTAACTTTCGAACAAGAAAGGCTCGCCGCCCCTGGCTTGCGGCATTTATTTTATTAACCACAGATATCTGCGCAGCCAGTGACATTCGAGTTTACATAAATTAATTAAACTTTAACCTAAACGAATGATGAAACGCTGGGCAACCGAAGTGCTTCACTTTTAATATTACAAGGGAATTAAAATGTTCTATTTCTTAACTATTAACGAAACACTGATAAACAGGGGAAAGCAATCACTGTATGGTACATTGGCAAGTTTTACCTTAGTTTTCTCTTCGGTATGGAGTACAGAGAGGCACAATTGGGGTGTTCTTAGGCTCTTCGGGCAGCAGGCAAAATTCGCAGGCACGCCCCCGAAGGCTGGATCACAATGAACACAACGTTACGGCCAGGACTTTCTCTGACAAAAAAAGAAAGACGGGAACTTCAGGAGCCAAAATCTCCGCCGCTGTACGGGATTATCACTTGGAACGGCTCAAAGGAGGTTGTCACGGGGTTGAAGGCTGATAATCCGAAACAAGTCGAAGATGCTTTTGTCTAAGGCAAAAAACGACACGATATCTTCATTTAGTAGAAGAGTTGCCAACGATTCCGTTTCCAAAAACCACGTGCGTTCACTCCCAGAAGCTAGCGCTCATTGCTACTCCCCCTGCCGCAAAACTCTCACCCAAACGCAATTGTACTAGAAGAAAATTCTTATACGTGGAACTTCCAGCGATTCTCCAACGAAGAATTCCAAGAACTGTTTTCGATCGGTATATCCAGACTAAACAGTACGACAAGCGGAACAAGGGGAACTTTCAGAGACTTTGCATAAGTGACCTCTCATAATTTAATCTTTAAAAACAATAAAATAGTAAAATAGAATTTTAATTTCTATGAAGCGGCAAAACTAAACGAACGTTACAGGTGACTGTGTAGCAAAATAGTTTAAGAGCGTATCAAAGATTTAAGTATAACACATTGTTTCTCAACTTTACATTTATGTTTTACGATCGATCGGTCCTGGTACTTAAAAACTTAAACTGTATTAGTTAGTTCTCGAATTAACAAATCGATATTTGAGATAGTTTTCTTAGGATTTCCAGATAGACTGCTTTTGAAGTTGATTTGCAAGGTTCATCATTGTGATTTGATTGATAGTGTTACTTATTTTTATTTTTCCTATATTCTCCTGTATCTGATTTTTTGCACATCAAAAGTAAAAATCAGTTATTCAGTTTTTGGGGATTTTAAAACTACGTGTAATATTCTGAACATTTGATAATACACTCTGGAGAGCATGTTGGCCACAGCGAAGGTTTACTTTTTCGATATTATATATTGGTATTACTAATATTGTGATCAGACAAATACATTAAAACGTTACAAAATGTTTCATAATAGTTCTACCTTTAGTTAAAGCCGTTCAAATGACGCATCACTGTTTGGCCTAATTAACAGACTTTAGGTTAAACTTTATAAGTGAGAAGTTTGCTTGACACAAACTTTTGGTATGTGTATATTACTTCGTTGTCAAAGCATAGTTCAACAATTTTCAATGACGTTAAATAGGAAACTTTCATAAAATCTATTTAATTTCTCTTAGGAACTACACAGTAGGAGCACAACGAATTTAATATTTTAAATGTTAATGAAATAGCTATTTTTACTAAATCGTAATATTTCTGCGGATATGTGAACGCTTTTCATGTATAACAATATTCAGCAACACATTTTCGAGCACAAAATGTATCCCTTTGTGGTTATTAACAGTCATATTTCTCTTTTTAGCTTCATTTACCTGGTTAGTTGTGCTCTTTTTGTAAATAAAATATGATTTAACTACTCTTGAGGTTTATGATACGGTGAATTTATAATTTAACTAACGTCACTGGAACAAATTAAACACAGGTGTATTTGTATATATGTATCAGCAACACGCAAAAAATATAGTTCTACCAAACTGCTTAATTTACATTATTAAAGTAAACGTTTGAATTTATTCCTCGGTCATTCTTGTCGCAGTAATTCTGAAACATGTAGTAGTGAATTTGCGGCAGTTTAATAATGGGGCTGTTTTCTCTGTGTTATTTTAGTTGTTTGTTGGGAGTTAATTGTTTCGCCTTTCATTATATGCTAGGGTTTTGTTTATGACCTGTAAATTTTATGATTATTGCTGCAACTCCAGTTTTTGGTTCTACTTGCTCTATTTAACGTCTCGTTTATTTGAACGTGTATTGGGAAATTACCTTTAGTATATTGCCCCTACAAAAACGTAATAAAGTTTAAAATACATTATAGACGAAACAAAGGCTCGCTGTATTTAAATTTAAGTTGGTAGCTTATAGGACATGGCAGAAGCTGATAAATATGCGCCCGGCCTCGTTTTGATTCTTGTGAAACAAATCTCGCCAAGTTCGTCCGACTTAAGAGCAGATTAACAAACTTAAGACAATTGTAAACAACTTTTATTAGCTTTAACTCGCTGCTCGACAAGCTGGGATTCAGCTAAATAAACCTGCAGTCTAATCGAGCAAAATTTAATAAGTTAGGTGTAATGAATTTATGACGCTCTCACATCTTCTCTCTCTTCCTGCGTACTTTAACCGACAATGTGTAATAAACTCAGTATATAAATTAATTTGATGGCATGCGTCTTAACTTTTACCCTTATTAACTTCTATGCATTGTTGAACTTTCCTAAAGTTATACAGACTGGATGCAAAGCAGTTGTTTGTTTAGAAGTTGTAAAGCTAAATAGGAGAAAATTCGTTATAAATTTTAGTTAAATTCTTCCTTCCATAAAGTTTCAAAAAAATGTACAGTCGTGTTTTACAGCATTTTTATGTCCTACTTTTGTATTCATTGCTTTAGAATCATACAGTATGCAGATGATTTTAGATTATCTTTCCAAGTTTTACAGCAAGCTTGGTAGTGAGTGCTAGGAGAATCTCATCTCATAGTATAGGATTTTAGATTTGATATCCGATAATCGATACAGTTCTAACAACGCCATCTGGGTTTCGTTATCCAAATACGTAAACTTGCATCTGGATTTCTAACTCAGAAACGTTTGCTTTAATCTGTTCTGAGAAAATATAAAAACAATTTGCTTTTTAATTTTCTGTTCGTTCTATGTGTGTCTATGGTGTCCATTTTAGTTAGACATCCCAACACGTGCGCTAAAAGTCGTAACACACTGCTCTATATTCAACATTCACTCACTATCTCCGTAAATGTTTCATTAAATCGGAAACAAATTAGTACTTGCATATTTACAAAGTTAACTAAATGTTAGCATCTCAAAAATACGAGGTCACTATTAGTTAACCAAAAGTTAACCCGTTAACTATGTCAAATTAGTTAATCATCCTCAAAGTCGCTAAAAGGTTAACCATGGAATGTGTCCAAAAGCCAACCTTGAAAGTCAGCTTTTTGTGAACTATAGAAAATGTCCAAAGTCAACCTTGAAAGTCATCTTCTGGATACCATTTCAACATACCCAGAAGTTAAACTTGCAAGTCGTCTTTTGGGCATCTCCCCATCATACCCAAAAGTTATGCTCTCTGGTTAACCTTTATACTATCGCAAGAAGGTATATTATCTTTGAAAGATAACCATATTGATGGTAAAAAAGTGAACTGAGAAACATAACTAAAACTGCGCATACTGTCAAAAGACACCTTCTTAAGTGTATCTGTAAGGCAACCCTACCTTATATCCAAAGAATGCTATTACGGATTGAATTAGGATGATCATTTTATTCCTTACAGAATGAGTAAATAATAAATGCCGTAGAAACAATTGCTAGTTATTATTATTAGACAAACATTTTAAATAAAAAAATTTTGTGTTCACAAAAAGTATCAATTTTAACCTTAATATCCAAGACTTCGTCTCTTTGCGGACTTTCGGACACATACTTTCGTAGGGGATAAAATATCCACTTCTGTGGCACCAGGTATGATCCCACTGTAACTGAAAGTAAATAACATTTTATTAACAAGAATTATATGTTGGACATATATCTAGTTCATTCTTACATCTTCTAGTGTTAAACTGATTTAAGCTTATATTTGCGGCAAGTACATATAATTGAACTTATAAAAGAAGTCATATTAACGAAAGTATAACATACCAATTGGTTATTCGGTTTATTTTCAAGCTCTGCAGATTGAACTCTTGATGGGCACCAATAATTAGGGCTTGTGTCACCAGCATAGACCAGATCCTTCTAGTTGTTTTTCCAACCTTGGCACCACCAAAGGCTGATATGAGCTTAACCTAAAAACTACAAAAAAATTAGTTGGCCGTTCTTGTCATATTCGATAATTCATTTATAATACTGATATAACAGAAAACCTTACCTTAATAATTATTGGAAAGTATACACACACTAAGCTTGGGACTGTAACTGAAAACGGATGGTACTCCTTTTAAGACGATGAACATCCACCACGCTTTGCAAATTCTAATGGCTTAAGAAAGAAACCCCAGGAGAATGAGCGCATGTCTGATCGTGCACAACCGTCCACCCCTTAATAGTTTACATTGTCGAGCGTTCCACATTAATAGCCGCTTTTGTAATATTTATTGTTATTCTATTTATAAATTACCAAAATTATTACTTATCCGGATGTTAAATTTTGTTGTAAAACCCATAATACTAAATAAACGTAATGGATTGCTAATCCATTACTTTAGTTATCCTTTCATAAAGCTTAAAGTAAATTTAGGTCTACTCGAAAGGTAGACAATGTAAGTACCTATGACTAATCTATAAGGATTTTAGAAGATTTGCATATTTCCAAATTATTTTTATTTCGAGTGTGGACTTATTTGAACAAATGCCACAGTAATTTAACGCTCACCTTCTACTTAGGAAAAAATTGTCTCAATAGTTAGCATTATGGTACCTAAGAAGGTTGTTTTTTACTAGTACGCTAGTATTGTCCAAAATTTAACAGAGAAAGATGATAGAAGAATACCGAAAATTATCTTCGACGACAGCTTAAATAAACAAAAGAAATACACAACGGCGATGTTCCTCGATATCTCCCAAGCTTTTGACCGAGTGCGGATCCACGGGCTTAAATATAAACTTCTACCGGTCTAGGACATTTGGGCGCGGCCGCTAGGGCGCGGCCGTTAGGGCGCCGCCGTTAGGGTGCCAGCCACAAGGGCGCGAAGACACTAGGGCGCGGGCCGTTAGGGCGCCGAGACACTAGGGCGCGTGGACATTAGGGCGCGGACCGTTAGGGCGCGGGACACTAAGGCGCGAGACTCGGTGTTATAACTTGTTGCTCATCTGTATTTTAATTTTAAATAATAATAATTTATTTATATTATTTATATATTTAATATTAATTTATCGGCTGTAGAAATTCTAGGAAGAAGGATTAAAGTAGATGAATGTTTGATTATACATATATATGTATTTTACTTTTTAATTTCTTGTAATAATTATATAAGTACATAGTGTCAAATAATTTATTTGAAACAGTTTTGTTTTATCTATAACAGTTTCTTTTTGTGTGTATTTATAATAACCATATGATTTACGTGTCAATAAATTATTTTAATTGGACTAATTTTACGATGTACAACCATACAGGACAATACCTGATAAAGTAATAATATTTGTATTTACATTTATAAAACACATTTAAACCAAATTGCCATGTCATATCAAAAATCCAAATTTTTATCTTCTTATGAAATAAATTTTCTAATAGGGATCTAGTTTTTAAGATACGAGGAAGGAATAATTCTGCACCAATATAGTGGGTAGGTATACCTTTGGGCGATTGTTTTTATCATTCTTGGTACTATAACATTCAAATTAGATGTCCTTCTAATGTACGAAAAAAGAAAAGAATGTCAGTGTTTAATATAAAAACTACAATATTGTTTACATATGCTAAAATTGTTTTCAGACTGAACAACTCTGCAGGAGAAGTAAATTCTGATTAATTAATATAGGTAACTTGAAATAGGTAATTATTAACAGTTATTATGAACTCATCAAAGATAGATAAAATCTGTAAATAATAGGAAAAACAAATTATTTTAAAAACAAGAAGTGCAGAAAAGAATTGCTGCCTTTTTTTTATGATGTTACTAATGCTTCTATCCGCATTTTTTTAGTTATACAGTTTTGAAGGTTGAATAATACCATAGACTAATAAATTAGTCTACGCTAATACATATTTAGCTGTTTAAAAATTATAATTAGGTAGTTAGTGATTCTGACAATTACATTTGTTAAAACTGTTTTCAGATCGGATAGCACTACGGGGGAAGAAAATTTTAATAAATCTACAATATAAAGTTGAATAACCTATTTACCATTATTAAGATAACCTGTAAAGGTTTGAAAAATTAAACATAATTTTCTGCATTGTATACAAATCTGTACGCAAATATTTCATTTTTAAAACCACAGGAAACCCAATTATTTTAAAAACAAGAAGGAAAGAAAAGGAAGGTCGGTTCTTTTGGGTAATTTTACTAATCCTTTTATTTGAATTTTGTAACGTCATACACTTTTGAAGATACTGGATGATGTATGTCTAGTTGCATATTCAAAAAATCCAAGGGCCGGTTGAGCAATTTTTCGTCACTACTTATACGCCTTAATGACCAGAGCGCGGAAAAATATGCATTTGCATTTAATTTAGCTTACATATAGGGCAATGATTTGAGACATGTATACGAATTAGGTTCTAGGAAATCCATTTTTTTAAGTTTTAATTCGCATTTATTTCCATATTTCAAGAATGTAGTGCATCTTTGCATACATGTGCATATTTAATTGTTTTAAGACATACATAATGCATATAATTAAAATTTTTTATAATATAGTCAAAAATTTTAAGTTCTGGGGTATTGAATTTTTGTCTGGAAATTTCGTAATACCCTCTCAACCTTTATTTTACGACTCTTGTTCTAGAAAATAAAGCAGCTTATTGAAGGGATTTTCCAAAGTGACACATTTTAACAATTCTCCAGGTAACTACCTATCTTTTACCCTTTCATCTTTGGTTTTATGACTACGGAGATAACAATTATTACCTATGCATACAATTTACAAAAACCAGTAGAATGTTGTTCCCTTCCTTTCTTTTATTATTCAATTGTTGTAAATTAGTGAACAATTTAACAGAGTTATTTGGTCTTCTGTGCATTTGTTTAAAGCTGTTTGTGGTACATTAAAAATGCCTAAAATTGGAAAATCAACTGCTGATCACTGTCGATTGTGGATAAAAAAGACAATGAACTAGAAACGGACAGAAAAATTATTTTTTTTCGAGCCTGTTCTAAGAAGGTGAAGTTTTTTCCTGCAGTGAACTTTATTGAATTTGTTGTCGTCTAGCTATACTGTTTTGTTATTTTTATCAAAATTCCGAATTCCATTCGTTACCCTAATTATTCTCTGACATTAAAAATGTCTGTTTGTATTTGGCAGATACCATGCTCAAAGAAGTACCTAGTGGATTAGCAAGTATCTACAGCACTTCACAAGGAAAACATTAACGGGCTTCCTCTAAAACACAACGGTTAATTACTACTTCGTTTGCTACTGGAACACCAGATTTTGATAACTTCAATGCTGATTTGTGTTACGCTTTAGTGGCTTCTAATATTCCATTAAAAAAGTTGGATAGTTTACCCTTTAAACAATTTTTGTCGAAATACTGTGACAAACATATTCCTAGCCAATCTATATCACGTAAGAAATATATTGATATTCTTCATGAAAAGACTATGAACGAAATCAAAACTAAAATAGCAGGAAATATGTTTTGGATAGCTGCTGATGAAACTACAGACGCCAAGGGACGTTATGTGACAAATTTAATTATTAGAATATTAGAAGATACTGTTCCAGAACCGTTTCTGCACAGTGTTAAACGATCAGATAAAACAAATAATTTAACAATAGCCAGATTTGTAAACGGCAGCTTGTCAAATTTGTTTCTACCGGAACAGATACCTACCGAAAATTTACTTCTAATGTTATCCGATGCTGCTTCGTATATGGTGAAGGCTGGTAACTCTTTAAAAATATTTTTTCCAAATTTAATCTACTTGACCTGCTTAGCTCATGATATTAACAGGGTGGGGGAAACTATTCGCGAACACTATAAAACTGTAAATAGCCTGATATCAAATATGAACAAATTGTTTATTAAAGCTCCGTTAAGGGTTCAAAGATACAAAGAACGTTTTCCAAATCTTCCATTGCCCCCAGAACCTGTGATTACCAGATGAGGTACGCAGTCATGTTTTATGCAGAACATTTTCAAGATCTTAAAAAGTTTATAACAGATTTTGAAGCAGATTGTGCTGCGATGAACGAATGTAAAAAACTATTTATGGATAAACAACTTGCCGTCCAGTGGTGTTTATTAAAGGCCATTTTTCATGTTTTGTTCCGGTAATAAAAAATTTACAAACCATTAGTTTGCTTTTAACGGAATCCCTACATATGGTAGAAGAATTGCAAGAAAAATTTAAAGCAAGCAGTACTCTCTGAAACCGGTAAAATCATATCACAAAAATTTTCTTCTGTTCTAAAAAACAATCCCGGTTACGAACAAATCAAACACATATATGAAGTTCTTAATGGATCTAAAATTTCGAATGAAGCTGTAAATATTGATCCATTGCTTGTAAGCAAATTGAAATACTCGCCAATTACATCATGTGATGTTGAGCGCTCATTTTCTGCTTATAAAAATGTATTAAGCGATAGGCGCCCATCTTTCTTAATGGAGAATATGGAAAAATATTTAATTGTCTACTGTTTCAGTCGATAATTAAAATGCAATTTAAATAATGTTTTTTTTTGCGTTTTTAATTTATCTGTAGTTTATAAACCTATTCTATACTGCTATTTATTTAGAAAATAAACTATTAATGTTTAAACGTCTCTTTTTTTATATGTATCTATATTTTTTAGGAGTGTACATTTTTTAATATTTAATTTGTGTATATTGCATATATTTCATTTAAACTGCATATTAAGCGAATATTTAAGCCATTTTATTGTGCATCCGCGCCCTAATGTCCACGCGCCCTAACGGTCGGCGCCCTAACGGCCGGCGCCCTAACGGTCGGCGCCCTAATGTCCACGCGCCCTACCGGTCCGCGCCCTAACGTCCACGCGCCCTAACGGCGGCGCCCTAACGGCCGCGCCCTAACGGCCGCGCCCTAATGTCCGGCTCCGTCATTACTATATACCTATATTTTGAAGACCACTACAAATATCAGTGGTACAAATGCTGTGTTCAGCTAGGAATTCTATGGCGAAAAGATTTAGCGATATTTGCTTGGACGACCATACAAAATCTGTTTGTGATATTTTATAGAAATTAATTTAGCTTTTAAAGAACACAACGAACAATACTATGCTTCTGTTAGTTAGCCGTAAAAGTTAATCGTATTACAACCAACAAAAGTTGCTCCGCAGTGTAGGTACTAATAAAATTGTTTACAATAAAAAGAATGCTCTAAATGGAACTTTTTTATTATGCTTTAGGTTTTTTAAATGAATTTAAACCTCAGGCGGCTTTACTATTAATCATGTGTTTGCTGCTTATTTTATATTGATTATTAAAAGTTTTGATGAACAACAGTGAGACACAGGACGTTCCTTTTTCGTTCTTCCTGGAACGTAAGATAACTTTTTTGAGATTAGATGGTCATATGTACATCGGCAAAGGTTAGATGTATGATATATCTAGCCTCAAACAACTTTTTTGTGGTTAAATGTGTTACATATGTAATTTTAAACGTTACATGTTTGATACATATAATCTCAAAAAAGTTGTCTTACGTTCCAAGATGGACTATTTTCGATGTTAGATGTGCCATACATCTAACTTCAAAGATGATTAGATATATGCAAATGTTATAGAGAATGAATGGGGTATTGCACACTACCTGATACTCAACTTTGTGAAGCTTAGGTAGAATATAAATGGTTTCCCAGGTCACCAATCGGGTTTATAAATAGGTACTTTTGCTCATATTAAGTTAAAATTTATCTTTATGTAATTAAATTGGTACCTTATGTGGGATATAGATCTCTTCTTTTTTGCGGCAGGAAATAATTTCCAAATTTTCTGAAGCCATCTAATTTCTTCCATGCGGTTTGGATGTCCATACCACACTAGTATTTTCCTCTCTATTCTATCTATTATATCCTCTTTCACTTCCATTCTTTCCTAGATAATTCTGTTGGGAATATGTTCAAGTCTTGATACTCTGCAGCTTCTTCTTAGGGCATCCATATCGTGCTTGCAGTCTTAGATTTTGTTTTTTGTTTATTTCCCAGACTTCTAAGTTGTACAATACCATTTCTTCTACAATAGTCTCGTATATTCTTCGATTTGTGCTGTTTCTAATTCCTATGCGTTATTTTCGACAAATTTCATGACATAGCATTTTTAGGTTATCGCTTAATAATTAATTTATACAAATCATAAGTCCTTAAAAATATAAAATATGTAATATCAATAATTATGATCGTTTTGCTTCCCTTTAGTATATGAGTTTTTCTTTAAATATCTACGAATTACAATAAAAATCAATTTTGTTTTGTAATACTAGATGCATTATGTACTGATGCTGCATCGGCGACGTAACAACACTATTTTACTGTACTGTATGATGTGTCTTCGGCGATTGAATTTGTTCTTTGTTTATTTATTTCTTTGCTTGTTTATTTATTTCTTTATTTATACAAATATATTGCTCAATTTAAATCCTATTGCAATCATTTATGTTTAGCATTTATCGAGGAATAGGAAAACATTGAATCTTTGGCTGATTTACCTTTATCACTAGCTGAAATTTTAAAAAGAAAAAGCGCAGCAGTTTCGTTTATCCTTTGACAATAATTATAATAAGAACATTTGGTAGAATTAGGCTACTAAATATTAATAACCGTACGAAATCGCTATGTGAAGCCGATGGCCACACACACCCCTGTTGATATTATTAATTAGATTGTTTAAAGGAAAGTAGTTCGGCAAAAAATCTGAATTAAAGTGAGTTTTTGTAAAACTGCAAATATTTTCTGACACCACTGGCTGTATAACCTTAGTTGGTGTCCCTACGTAGATTCACTACAGTGCATACATGCTGCATCCTTTTTCTATATCATCTTTGGATGTATGCTATACCTAACCTCAAAACAAATGGCAAAAACGGGTGGATTCAGTCTGATTGTGCTGGACTATGAATACCGTTTGACCGGCGTCCACAGTGCTTCGCTATGCAACTGATTATTTTTTTCTTTATACATTTTAACACAGCTGTAATTAAATACAATATGCGTGAATGTTGACTAATTATAGCATTAAATAGTGGACAATTTGGTATAACTTTCCACAAATTTACAAGATTATAGAATTTGCGTGCTTGGTATAATACACTTGTTCACGTTTACATTACTCACCGTTAGAATGAAATACGTTTTTAATTATGGGTTTTAAATCATTTTGGAAAACGTTTGCGGTAGGAAAAATTGTGTTTCCTTAGACAGTCCTTAGACATTCTGTCGTAAACTTCAGATTCTAGTTCAAGTATTAATGATGAACAGAATTGAATGGCCGTAAAAGTTTTCAAAATGTTTATTTTGATTTCTTCTTCTTCTTCCGGTTTATTAAGCCTTATTCAGGTCTTCCGGTGTTCAATAACTTTCTCCATTGGGCTTTGTCCATCCACTATCCGTCCTGCATTTGTCGGGCCTGCATCGCTTCTTGTATTCCCTGGTACCATTACCATTGTTTCCTTGGACGTCCTCGCTTTCTTCTTTATAAACGTTTTGATTTCTGGGAATAAATAAAACAGTTAGATATTTTTGCAGTGGTCGACCAAATCGCATAAACCAGTGTATTTCGCTATTCTTCATAAGGTTCTAGAAACCTTTGCTCTTTTATTTAATGATATTTTGCCTCTTTCGCACTAACTATTGCATTATTCGGTTTTGCTGCTTATTTCTCGTATTTCGTGTAAGTATCTAAACAAAGTTCCCCTTTTATGGTTATAGAACTAAGAACTTAAATGTTTCTCGTAAACTACAGCTTATTGTATTTTCATCACTACTTCCCAGATATTTAAGAGGTTTTTATTCCTCGCTGCAATGACACCCCCAAGTGCACAAAACGGCATAAGTAATCTCTAAAGCAATCCGTAAAATATAAAGACAACATCAAACGCGCAACTTTTGAAAGAGAAATAAATAATACGTGCAGTCGGTCGCATAGCCAAATGCTACTAGAGCCGGTGAAACAGTTACCAAAGTTAGGCAACGCAGGCGTGGATCACTATTAGAGTGGGTGGCCCGTTTAGTGGTACATCACCGACCGGCCGTGCTTCGGAGGGCACGTTAAAACCATCGGTCCCAAGTACCACTACGGTGGTAGTCGTTAGGTCAAATCAGAGGCACTAACGCACCTGAAAACTCTGACACCAAGCTCTACCACGGACATACGAATTATATTACAATATGTAAAGAAGATGGAAGAAGTAAAAGAAATGTTTCTGTACATCAGAAATCGGCTAGCAACAATGGACGACAAACTAGAAAGCCACATGGCAGAAATAAAAGCTCTAAAACAAGAAGATACTGAACTGAAGCAACTGGTACGCAAACAAGAAGAAGGATTGATATGTTAGAAAGAGAAATTAAGAAGAGGACCTAGGTGTTCAGGGTATAACGGATGAGGAAAACAAAAAACCGGAAGAAACAAGACGATTAGGGAAGTACACCGAAAAGAAGTCCAGACCAATTTTTATAAAATTACCTACATGGAATAAAAAGATGGAAATCTTAAAAGATCCACATCACTACTTAAGGACACACACTACTGAATAAATGACGACTATCTGAGGAAAATACAGGAAGAGCGCAAAGTACTGATTAAACACTTAAAGAAAGTCAGAACAGAGGGAAATAAGGCAAACCTGAAATACAAGAAACTTATAGTAAATGGAATAGAATACTCTAGCGCGGATCTCGATGATGAAAACAAAGCGGAAAAACATGGTCACTTGTGTAGGAAAGGCAAGTCACGAACAATGAGCGAAGGATCACCAAACAAAGGACAGCGACCTCAATCCAAGAAAGTCTCGACATTTGCACATAATTCAAGAAACTAATAAAAGCTAAGACTAATTGTGTAACCTATGACGGACAATGCAAATGAATTAAGGAAAAGCACTGCGAGTACATCAACAATCATAACAACATGCAATGGGAGTCTGTCTGAAAGACCAAAGTGGCAAGGGCAAGTAGGGAGAGGAAAGTATATCAGCCACCCTCCTTAACTCAACCGATATTTTTAACCTCAAATATGTGCACTACAACAAAAGTCTCTACAGGAACTATTCAATCTAAATACATAATTCGAAGCCCTATGCGCCAACTAGGAGCTACAGGACACAATCCCTAAAGCGGCTAAAAATTCTATAACTAGCTTCAGTAGCTTCTCAGTGTTGGGTAGTATCTAGATCCAGTGGATCTAGATCCCGGATCTAGATCCACTATATGGATCTAGTATCTGGATCTAGATTCTTTTGACACAGGATCTTGTATCTGTATCTAGATCATAATTTTCTGCATCTTTCATCTTTAGATCCAAAGATCCGCTACAATTTATTTCTTGATTTTTCTTTTGTGAACTTTAAAAACGCATTGAGTAATAATTCCTATTTAAAGTATGTTTATGTATTTTAGGAAATGTCTTCTATTCTTCTTTAGCAAAATAAATTATGTGCTTCGAGGAAGATTGCAGTTGGGGTTTACTGGTTTTACCTACCCATTATGCACTAAGCGTACCTATATTTGAGCAATTGTGCAGATGCAGACAGACGCCTGGAATTTCCTGTCCCTCAAATGTACCTGTTGCGAGGTAGCAAAAATACTTTAGCTATTTTATTACTTATTAGGCAGACTAGGTAAAGCAAGAACAGACATTTTTCGGTATTT
>JABXWE010000297.1:0-58458 GCA_014611495.1 Limonius californicus | reverse complement strand
AAAAAGACTTATTTAATAACGACGTAACAATACTTTTGATGTTCTAACGACCAATGATGAAATATTGTACTAGGAATAATTCTAGGATCTAACAATAAAACTCCTGAAAATGAAATAATGTTATACTTGTTGTTAACATACTGAAAAACGACTTACTGAATAACGACAGAACAATACATTTGATGTTCTAACGACCAATCATGAAATATTGCACTAAGAATAACTCTAGGATCTAACAATAAAATTCCTGAAAACGAAATAATGATATACTTGTGGTTAACATACTGAAAAAACACTTATTTAATAACGACGTAACAATACTTTTGATGTTCTAACGACTAATGATGAAATATTGCACTAGGAATAATTCTAGGATGTAACAATAAAATTCCTGAAAACGAAATAATGATTTGTTTGTGGTTAACATACTGAAAAAAAGACTTATTAAATAACGACATAACAATACCTTGATGTTCTAACGGCCAATGATGAAATATTGCACTAGGAATAATTCTAGGATGTAAAAATAAAATTCCTGAAAACGAAATAATGATTTGTTTGTGGTTAACATTCTGAAAAAAACGACTTACTTAATAACGACAGAACAATACATTTGATGTTCTAACGACCAATCATGAAATATTGCACTAAGAATAACTCTAGGATCTAACAATAAAATTCCTGAAAACGAAATAATGATATACTTGTGGTTAACATACTGAAAAAAGACTTATTTAATAACGACGTAACAATACTTTTGATGTTCTAACGACCAATGATGAAATATTGCACTAGGAATAATTCTAGGATGTAATAATAAAATTCCTGAAAACGAAATAATGATTTGTTTGTGGTTAACATACTGAAAAAAAGACTTATTAAATAACGACATAACAATACCTTTGATGTTCTAACGACCAATGATGAAATATTGTACTAAGAATAATTCTAGGATCGAACAATAAAATTCCTGAAAACGAAATAATTATATATTCGCGGTTAACATACTGAAAAAAAAAGAGTTATTTAATATCGACATAACAATATTTTTGATGTTCTAAAGGCCCATAATGTAATATTGAACTAAGACTAGTTCTAGGATCTAACAATAATATTTCTGAAAGCGAAATAATGATATATGCGTGGTTAACATCCTGAAAAAAAAAAGACTTATATAATAACGACATAATAATACTTTTGATGTTCGAAAGACCCATGATGAAATATTGCACAAAGAATAGTTCTAGGATCGAACAATAAAATTCCTGAAAACGAAATAATGATGTATTTGTGGTTAACATACTGAAAATAAGACTTATTAATAACAACATAACAATACTTTTGATGTTCTAAAGACCTATGATGAAATATTGCACAAAGAATAGTTGCAGAATCTAACAATAACATGCTTGCATACGAAATAATGAAATATTTGTGGCTAACATAGTAAAAAAGGATTTATTAAGGACGACATAATACTACTTTTTACGTTCTAAAGTCCAATGATGAAATATTGGACAAAGAATAGCTCCAGGATCTAACAATAAAATGCCTGAAAGCAAAATAATAAAAAATTTGTGGCTAGCGTATTAAAGAAAGACTTGATTAAGGATGTCATAACAAAACTTCTGACATAGTTTCCAGATCTAGCAATAAAATGCCTGAAAACGAAATAATAAATTGTTTCCGCCTAGCGTACTGAAACAAGACTTATTTAAGGACTGCATAACAATATTTTTGATGTTCTAAAGTCAAACGACGAAATAGTGGACGCAAAATAGTTCCTGGACCTAGTAATAAAATGCCTAAAAGCGAAATAATGAAATATTTGTGGTCAACATACTGAAAAAAAGACCTTTTTAAGGACGACATAATAAATCATTTGAGTTCTGACGTCCAATGACGAAATACTCGACGAAGAATTGTTCCTGGATCCAACAATAAAATGCCTGAAAACGAAATAATGAAATACTTGTGGTTGATATACTGAAAAGAGACTTATTTAAGGACGACATAACAATACTTCTGATGTTTTGAAGTCCAATGACGAAATACTCGACGAAGAATAGTTTGTGTCAACGAAATAATGCAATATTTGTGGGTAACATATTGAAAAAAGACTTATTTAAGGATGACGTAATAATACTTTCGAGTTATGGAGTTCAATGACGAAGTACTCGACGATGAGTTGTTCCTGGATCTATCAATAAAATGCTTGGAAACGAAATAATGAAATATTTGTGGCCAACATACTGAAAGAAGACTTATTTAAGGACGATATAACAATACCTTCGATGTTCTGAAGTCCAATGACGAAATATTCGACAAAGAATAGTTCTTGGATCTGATTATAAAATGCCTGAAAATGTAATAATGAAATATTTGTGGGTAACATACAGAAAGAAGACTTATTTAAGGACCACATAACAATACCTTTGATGTTCTGAAGGCTAATGACGAAATACTCGACGAAGAATAGTTCCTGTCAACGAACTAATGAAATATTTGTGAGTAACATATTGAAAAACGACTTATGTAAGGACGACATAATAATACTTTTGAGTTCTGAAGTCCAATGACGAAATACTCGACGAAGAATAGTTCCTGGATCTAACAGTAAAATGCCTGGAAACGAAATAATAAAATATTTGTGGCCAACATACTAATAAAAGACTTATTTAAGGACAACAATACCTTTGATGTTCTGAAATCCAATGACGAAATACTCGACGAAGAATAGCTCCTGGATCTAACAATAAAATGCCCGATAAGGAAATAACGAAATATTTGTGGCTAACATATTGAACAAAGACTTCTTTAAGAACGACATAATAATACATTTGATTTTTTGATTTCTGAAGTCCAATGACGAAATATTGGACGAAGAATAGTTCCAGGATTTAACCATAAAATGTCTGGAAACAAAATAATGAAATATTTGTGGCTAAGATATTGAAAAAAGACTTATTTATCGACGACATAACAATGTCCAATGACGAAATACTCGACGAAGAATAGCTCCTGGATCTAACAATATAATGCCTAAAAACTAAATAATGAAATATTTGTGGCCAACATGCTGAGAAAAGACATATTTAAGGACGACAATACTTTTGATGTTCTAAAGTCCAATGACGACATATTGGACGAAGAGTAGTTCTTGGAACTATATTGTTATACTATATTGACCCCAACTTTGATCTCCAAAAATTATTGTTGTGGTATAAACCCACAAATATTAATAAATAGACAACTTCTTATATTACTTTCAATACTTGTTGGTACGCCAATGGTTAAATATCCTGAATAGAGGCAATTTTGCTTTGAATTCATTAAGTTACAAATAAACTTGCTGTTGTAAATTGTTATACAAATGGCGATCTCCACAACAAATATGTTTACTCTTTCAAGAACTCATGGTTATACTGTAATTCAAATTTAGATTCATTTCGAAATTTTAAACCGTAGTACCAAGAGACAGAAGGTTGGAACATAAATTAAGAATAATATTACTGACATATGTGAAATCAATAAAAATGTTGGCAATTTATTTGTTCTTTTATTATATTCAACAACCAAATGTCAATGTACAGTGCAATAAATCATTCATATTTTATAAAAGAAAACGACGCACTTTGAAACTAACACACTTTTACACAGTAGTACTTGCTTACTTGCTCCAATGTTGATCAAATTCACGGTAGAAATTCATTGGCAGACCTGTTCCTTGTTCTTCGAAAAAAGGTTGAACGTTCAGCTGTTGTTTGAAAACTTCTTTGCATAATTCCGCGAAAATTTCAAAAAATCGGCGCTGTTATATTTTCGTACAGGTAAGTAGCAAATTTGCAATGCCTTTTTACAGTTAGTTGCTTGATTGGAATGTTCCATATAGTTGTTTGATGGATAAATTGAAGCAACCTCCAATTAATAAAATCAAAGAATGTAAACATTATTAATTTATTAGTAGCTTAAATGTATTATGGTATTACAAAGAGGTTTCCTATGTCAATTCATTAAAGATGTTTAAGGACTATTTTAGTTGATGTAAATATTAAAAAGTATTAAATTTTTCTTTTAACCTAGAAATTTTAAGGTATCGGAGTTTGTTGACATAGTTGGAAACGTAAAATAAAGCGTAGAGCAAAAGACACCCAAAAACAAATTCTGACGCTTGATTGCCAAGAATTTGGATGTAATGTTATTTTTAACAGGTAAGTAATAAAAAGATAACGCCGATTACCACCAAACACTTAATAAATGGATTTATTTTGAACTGGTTGCAATAAAATACGAGGATTACAACTTATAAATTGAGTAGCATGAGACACGTCCTCTCAGTTTCAAATTTACCTGGCTACTGAAGAGTACAATGTATACAAACATCAACGTTTTTGAGTCGGTTGCTAGAAAACCGAAAGAAAACAGGGGTTTTCTGGCAGTCGCTTAACAACTGTCAATACAAATAGAAATATTTGAAAAATAAACGGAAATTAATATTTTTTCTTATTTATATTTTTTATTTAGCTAAATTAAATTAAATAGAGTAATAAAATCATAGAAATGTGTTCTTGGTACACTCTAGAACAATATAGTTTCATCAAAATTACACAAGAAATCTTCAAATTGCAATTAAAACACATATTTTAATCCATATGCCGAAAACATAATAGAAGAGTTCTAAATTAACTTTGTTTACAGATAAGAAAGCACAAATAGGAATGGCAAAAGCTTCCAACTCCTTTATATTAATAAATACAAATTCACGACAGCCTGCGGTCAAAAATCCAACATTAAACAGCACTGCAACACAAAAACCAAACTATAAGAGAACGGTCCCAACCTTTGTACAACAATCTGCTTCAGAGATTTGTTGCACAAAATAGTTTAAATATTAACTATAAGCTTGATTAAATAAGATAGGTATACAATAACTCAGCAATATGTTAGAAGAGATACTGAAAGGTGAGTCCATTGCATTTGATGCTATAAAGATCTTCACAGAGGAGGTTCTTACAACTTGTCAGCTTGAGACCAATCCCGACAGTGCCAGTGATCAGCTGTTCTTGAGTTTCTTATTGCAGCACGGCTACTTGTCTTATGTGGAGGGAAGATATACATATGTCAAAGTGCCCAATACTCAAATTGAAAGAATGTTTATTTTAAAATGCAAGAGAATTACAATGCGCTGTTAGTAAAGACTTCATGTCGGTTGTCAGTAGAAAATCACCATCATGTTCGAAGATATACAGCCTGGTGCATCTGGAAGTGATGATGATGTTGAAGGCGCTATCGTGAAGTTCAAAAAGAAACTTCAAAATCTTTTAGCCAATCTTTCTATGATTTGTATTAATATGAACGAGCCTCTTATACACCTTTTCGTGCATCAGGTTATAGCTCATGCAGGTACATACCAATATCAGTACAGTATTCCAACCCTAAACGTCCCATACATTATTTAGGGGCGAAAACAACCTGCCTAAACGTAAAACGTTAATCGGGATAGGCTGTTATAGGCGAACGACATATTTATTAGTTAAATAGTCTTAGGAAATATTGCTGTTGTTTGTTTGGGCTTTGGCCTCGGCATGCCTTTCGTCACTGCGACCCTTAGTGGTCCTCTTGTAACTTAGAAGCCCTTTTCCTTGTTAGAGAAGTTGAAAGCTATTGAAAAATCTAAGAATGTCTCTGAGATTCAAGTCCCTTATTTCAGTAGGTGTGCTAGTCTTCTTTCCGAGAATGCTGTGTCTACGTCGACCGGCAGCATCGCATATACATAGGATGTGTTCAGCCGTTTCTGCTTCCTCATTGCATAGACGGCATATTTGGTCCTCAGCTTTACTAATCTTGAATAGTGTTTTCCCAGTACGAGGATTTTATTTGTTCCTCCCATAGGCTGACCTCGTGTTTAATGTGGCTTTTCTCTATTCCGCAACAAAGTTCAGGTCCAGTGTCTGTCGTTGTTGCACCTCGTTTTGCGAGTTCATCTGCTTTTTCATTGCCTGATATGCCCTCGTGCCCTGGAACCCACCATAGAGTTACGTGGTTTTTGCTGGCCAGTTGCTTGAGGTTGCCCAGGCATTCCCAGACAAGCTTGGATTCACAGGTATAGGCTTTCAGAGCCTTTATTGCTGCTTGGCTGTCTGTTAGAATATCAATTGTTGCACCTTTATAACCTTACCTGAGGTTTATTCTAGTGCAAAGGTTTATGGCATAAACCCCAGCTTGGTCGATGGTAGTTTTGGTTCCAAGGGCTTCATAAATGCGGCAGCCAGGGCCGTATACGTCCGCACCAATACCTCCTTCCCCCATCCTTGACCCATCCGTGTACCAATGAAGCGATCCTCTTTTAAATGGAGGCACTCCTGTTGACCACATTTCCCGGTCCGGGATGTTCACTTTGAAGGGTTGGTCAAAATTGCATGTTATTTGCATAACGTCTGATACGGTGTACGCCGTTCGCTCTAAATGGGCGAGGTTTAGAATTTCTAAGTGGCCTGTTACGGCCCCTGATTTAAAATGGTTTATCCTTTCGAGCGTCAGCGCATGTAGCATCGCCTCCTTTTGCACCTGTAGGTGTAGGGGCGTTATCCCTAACATGGCTTCCATTGCTGCAGTTGGACAGGTACTCATGGCTCCTGTGATACTCATACAGCCGAGACGTTGTATCATTCTAGACTGAGTAGTAACTAGGAAATATTAGAATACGTACCAAAAAGAAATCAGCAAGGATATAACCATTGCATGGATGATCAAAAACCAATGTTTTATGATAAACGTTTGAAGCTGTCCACAGAAGAAAGTTTTGAAGATAACGATATTTTTCAGAATGATGATTATCAAGAACGAAATTTTTGAGAAAAATCATAATGAAATTCGATATAGACAGATAAACTATCTTGTGGATAGAGGGTTACAAATCGAACTATCGGAAGACTAATCGTCTGATGAAGAATTCAAGAATAATATTATTGTATACACCTATTCAAAATAGAATATTACGGAAAGTATGAAGATGTCTTAAGAAATATAGATATACAAGAAAAAAATGCCAAAGACAGGATGATTTGAAGATACAGAACTAATGCTGCAACCCGCCATACAGAAGTTGCAATCAGGCTTTGGTTTGAACCTTGGCCAGTATTGTAGTAGTTCGGACTCGACCTTAAACTGTAGGTTCCCTGAGTTCTTACTTTAAAGCCGATGTCCAACAGTGGGACGTTATGGCTGTGTAATGATGTATTACAAGATTAAATGCCCAAAGATGCAATTTTCGGCTTAAGACAAAATATTCGTAAATTGGACAGAAATCCTTCAGGGTAAAATGCTGAAGGACAAAATGTTGGAAGGATAAAAAATTCCGGGGCTAAATATTTCAAGATACAATATTCAAGAAATTGACGAAATGCCTGCGAATGAAACGTGCAAAGACCATATATTGGAAAGATAAAATGCCAAAAAAAAAATGCCAGAAGCTTACAACCCAAATCTCCTTAAATTAAACAGAAGTATGCAAATGAAATTTCTTTACTTGAACGTATTTATCAACAAAACTTTATAAAAATGACAACTCCCGAGAAAGCAGTATTAGGTGAAAAACTCACAAGCAGAACTATCAGAAATAATTTAACTGTCATCGTTCCCATCAAAGGCGCCAGACGGAACAGACAAAAACAATTTAAAATTTGTTTTCTTCACGACAACAATAGCCTTTTGAGCAGCTCCCTTTACAAGTTCATAGCTACATCTTTCAGCATTTTCCTCTGAAAAAATAGAGACGGGGCGTGCGAGCGCATGTGTATTATGTCGTTTTCAGAGCGACAAGTCCTGATTTTGCGCTTGCGTCTCCAGTTATCCTCGGCAGGATAACGGGTGACAGCCAGTATCTGTAAGGATAGCATGACGCGTAGTGTTCACTTCCAATTTCGCTCATGTTCACCTCGTGGACTCTGCAGAAGTTAGGTTATGTTACGAATGACCCTACCGACTGCAGTTGGTGTTCGCGACATTGAACAAAACACTTCTGCTTAATAATTTTTAAAATTTGAACTTTTAAGAAAAATTTAACTGTGCCGGCTCTGGCGGTACATAAACATTGTTATTTAAAGACAGTGCGATTAAACTAGAATAAGCGAACTAATATTTGTTGTATTAACAAAATAGCTCGAAAGTAAATTCGCGAACTGTTTTGAGAATAAAATTGAACTCTATAAATAGGGAAAAATTTTAAAAATTCATCAAAATTAATTCTCAGATTTATAGCAATAGACAATTAATGTAGTTTGACCTACACAGCTATTATTACAGAATTCACAGACTGTTTGGCGTTCTCTAGGATTGCTTGAGTTATTTACAAAACAAACAAGTAATATTTGTTAACCTAATGTGAAGTAAATATTGTTTAACAAAATAATACACTGAGGGTTCGTGCGGCTTTTATTTTCAGCCCCCGAGCGAGATCTCAACCGTATATATAAGTCTATATTTACTATGTGCAGGTAGTAATTTAATTCTTGAAGTTTCATTATCTGTTCTAATCTTTCTTCTTTTTAACAAACTGAAGGACAGAGTTATATATTTAATTTTAATTTTATTTTTATAAGTTAGCAATTATTTAAATTTGACCTTTGAGCTGTCTATTCTTGCTTTTACTTTCTATATTCTTTCTCTGAACTTTCGTATACTTCAATAATTTAAAATTATTATTAAATCTTGTTTTCGAAGCTAGCTAATTCCGGCCCTGGATTTAATTCGTCACGTTAACTTTTTTATGGCAAGGTGCTTCCAGTAACTTTGACACTTACCGCAGTATTTAAAGGGTGAAAATTTTTGCTGAGGGTTCCGCAGCCTTTGCTAACAAGGCTGTTTGATCCGTTCAAAAATGTATTTAACATATTTAATTAACAGCAAGGGTAGAGGAAGCCTTCCGAGTCCCCCAGGACCGCTGCAGTATCACGAAGTTTACTACACTGGGAACTTAGTTTCGACTTTTAAAACTTCTAAGAGGCCTTAGGTTCGAAATCTCGAGGGGGTTATTTGTTTGCAGCAACAATTGTTGTTCTAATTAGTTGCTCAGAGCAAATAATACCGTTTAATGCCCCTAATCTGGCTTTGTTGATGCGATCAGGGAGGATCTTGTTGCTTCCAAGCCGGACTTGCATTAATTTATTAAAACTGCCCGTAAAGTGGTAAATAATATTCATTTATTATAAGTAAGCATAGGTTGAGATTGGCTGACCGCCAAAAAGGCCAGTAACTATGATTTTGGTGCGTGTTATTTAATTATCGTCTCTTTGGAATTTACGAGGATTCCTTCATAGCTCTGGACTCGCGCCAAAGCAACTAAAACAAATTGGTCGCGTAATTGCATAATCACAAAACTTCTTGTGCCCTCCTCGGCCTAATGTACAAATACTTTTAGTGGTGGCTTAAACTTGACGTGCCGTAAAACTTTCGAAAGTGTTGTAGTCCTGGACTTTCCTAAGGAGAAGTAATGGTGATGTTTTCCGCCGGAAAATCCATCTGCCAGAGAAAAGGTAGGTGGAAATTATTTAACAGTGCATCAGAATTTACCTTAGATGCACAATTTATATATCTCGCCATAAATTTCTTATAAGGTTCAAACTGCTACATACTAAAAATTTGAATTAAGCCCATCAGTTTTATGGGGTATAAATTCGGCATCAAAAAGCCGTAAAATAATATTCGTCCAGGCAGCAGTCGATAGGTCGTTTTGCTGATTGCCTTTTGACACAGCGACGGCGGCCTTCGTTCCCCTGTCACTTTACGCGGATCTTAATGTCGATGTTCCAGACGAAAATTGTCTGGTATTTATTATTTATCTAGTTTTGACGTGTTGCGAGGAAGCGCAAATGTTCTTTGATGAGTAAACTTTTTTAACGTGCACGTAAGCAATGGAAATGTATGACTTCTAATTTGTTGTTCATGAATCTGCAAGACAAAAGCACGGAAATTAAGATAAACTCTAAAAATTTAACTTCTAACAAGAAATCCGGCTCGAAGGACCAAAACATGCTGTGTGTAGTCACAAAATTCACACCCAATTTGGTTTAATTCATTTAGTTACTACACTTTAAACAATTTTTATAGAAATAATAATTTCACAATTAATAGAAACAGAAGCAAAATGCTCAAAAAATGTAATATTTAGAATTGTGATTTTAAATTCTATTAATGATTTCTATTTATAAAACAGCACTCTTATTTCCTTCTAACCCAATGTATTTTTACACAAAGATCGTTCATGTCAATCGACAACTCTGTCATACTGTGTTTGGCATTGGGAAATTCAATTTCTCTTTACTTAAACTGATTTTTTAACAATTCATGTATTTTTTTTCTTTCTCTGTGATTGTTGAATGTATTTTTGATTTGATTAGGTAGTAGTTTATTATTTAGTTTAAGTAATATGAAATGAAAACGCTTCTAAAAAAGGAATTCGTTAAAAATGAGTACTAATTAAGTTAGAAATATGTATTAATTTTTTAGACTTAGAATATTTACATGGTTAACACGTCTGAATCATCATCATTATCATCATTGACAGCATTTTTGTCCCACTGCTCGATATCAGCCTCTTCCCCAACACGTGTTTCTCCTCAGCGCTTAGTTAGAAACGCAATTTAATGTCGAATCCGAACGACAAAGCATTAAGATCCTACGGTTGCAAGCCGGATTGGCAAATTGTGTATGGTGGGTTGCACACAAGATTTTTATAAATCTGCATAGTAACGCTGAGGTTTCGAACCCTAGCCAGAATCGATGTTTTACTAAGAAAACGAGCGCTCTAATAACTGAGCGACCACAACACTACACTCTGAATACAAATCATAATTTTCGAATCACTATAGAGTGTGTTGAAGTTCCAGGTAGTAGTGAAATGTTGGGGAGCTAAAGAATATGAAGACTCCGCTTCTAACAATTTGTAGGGAACGTTTTGGTCATCAGCAAGGACCATAATTGATGGAAAACAAAATCAAATATACTGTCCATCAAACGTACTTAATTACTTACATTACGTTGTTTACTATAGAACGTAAAATATTCATATCTCAGTGCATAACGTAAAATCTACAGTTATTACTATCTTCTTATAAGTTTCTTAGTTTTTCTTACCTGGTGAAAGTCAGTGTTTAAATGACTGTATAGACCTCCATATTACCGTCACCCTCCCGGAACTGCTTTTGCATTACTTCAGTGGGGGGCGGGCGTCCCTTACATACTAACCATTCATGCAACATGCACCCTAAACTTAACTAAGCGAAATGCGGTCGACCCAGTTGGGATTCGAAAACCCCAGCGGATCGACTACATTGCGCTGTGACGTCGAGGGGCAACGCGTTCCCGCACTACTCCACCGAGGCCCCTGATTGTACAGACCTGGATGAATTCTATACAAGTCCTTTCAAGATATTTAGTAAATGGTCTAGCCTTAAGTGGGTCTAGTTATCACTACCTTGGAGTTTTTGTTGCGTATCTAAAAATAACAATATTCAATAATGAATGATATAAACCAGTTGGATAGATTTATGAAAATGTATCTGCTGACAATATGTAATAGATACAAACTATAATTTATAATGTTTAACAGCAATTAGGAAAAATGCAAAATACGATTAGGTTAATTTTTTCAAACTATTCCATCTTATTTTTTGCTTTTTTAAATTTTGAGGTATAGTTACATTTAATGGTGTTTTATAATGATAGGGTTGCAGCTCATATTTTATCTATAAAATTAGTACTCTTTATAACTTTGATTATCTTATTACATAGGGGACACTAATAGTATTGATTTGCATTTGGATTCTGGGTCCTTTTGAGGAGGTAGTCTTGAGTTAGCTTGGTATGTCCTATTCTGAGGCGTGTTCGGTAAAAATTAAGGTTTACTTTGCCATAGGTTGTATCTTTGATGTACGTGCTGGATATTAACACGTTATTAGACGGAGCATACGCCAATAACCTGCTAGCACAATAATATTTCGGTTAAGTTTAGAAATCTAAAGAGAATATTCAGCCTTTTTTTGAATCATTTTACATGTTATAACGTTTGCGGCATACTTCTAATTGTATAATAAAATTGCAGCAAAAAATTGTTTACAAAGGAGCAGTCGTGACGCATGCAGTAGTAAAAATGAAACCCGCATCAAAGATCAGTAATTTTTTTTCTTTTGACGTTTGTTCGAATTACTTCTAATTCTGAAGCAGAAAATAAAAATTAGAATTCTCCGTCTATCATTTGCAACAATGCGAATCATTTATTTTTAAGAACCTTTAAAAATCACAAAATATCCAAAATAATTCTGTTGTAGCAAAACTAAATATAAAGATTTCAGTGAACGTTTAAAGACATGCATTAGCGTGAAAAATATATGTTGAATACTCTAGACTGCGGTGCACTGTAAGCGATAAACGGTTTCCGAGCTGTTCTGTTGTATAGACAGATATTCTTTGCTGTATAAATGGAATTTATTATTTTTTGTTCCATTTTAACCCGAAATCTTAGTAAACCTCAAAGCAGTGTTTATATTTCTATTGGTATAATGGAACAAAATGAGAAACAAGATATCTATTTTCTTTTTTTTTCAAATTGTGGGACTTGTTCTACTGAATCTCCTATACTAACGTTTTCATCAACTGGCTGCACTTAAATCTGTTGTTGTTATTACAGGGATGTCTTGCGAACAACTAACTGCAAAATTTCAATTGAATATATTGTTTTTTATTGTTACTTCTCTGAATGATTATTTAACGGGCATTTACCTGTACAGCATACAAACTCGGGAATTTCCAAACTCCATAAGATGGCCATCCTGTTTAAGAAAACTGGTGTTTAAGATGGAAAAGCACCCGATAATTGAATTTATATATGAACATATTTTCTTAGCAAAATAAAGTTTTTTTTTTAATGCAAGGTGGATTTAAAATGACGAAAAGATTACCTAAATTGCCTTCTATTAGAAGTTATTTGTGTACAGCAATATCTTAATATTAAATACAAATGTATTTTTGAAGGTATTTTTTACAAAATACGGTCATGTGCATTTTATACGTGTACACTATCCTACACAGGAATAGAAGACTGTTATTACTTGAAAGCCTCTTAATAATGCACATTTATTTAATTTAAATATGTGGAAATTATATAAATGCACATTATTAAAATATACACAGCCTTGTAAATCACCATTTTGGTTGCGGGTGACTAAGTGACCGTTACCAGAGTTTGGCATTTCAATCGCATTCTTCTGTTGGCGGTTTGAACATGGTTGGCTTTTTGATCCCGATATTATATCGGCGTGATTGTCGTAGTCGGAGAAGTACCCCTTAGGAAAATTCAGGGTTTTAGTCACAATATTGTTTTGGCGTTTTGCCCAAATTTAATGAAGTGTTCATTACCAAACAGCAATCTGAATGGACTCGCAAGGTTAGGCCGTTTTCGTCTTCGACGATAAGTTATCAATCTATGCGGCGTCGGTTAATACTGGTTGGCGTTTTGGCCTTGGAACAGTAGTCTGCATTATGGGCTTCGTCGGTGTTTTGATCATCGAAATATAGGATCGGCGTTTTAGACATTCGGCCAGTTGTTCCGGCCTGAATATACCTAGGTTTCATTAACTGTCAAAAGTGAGTTCACCCCCTTCTCTCTTATTTCGCTGCAGTAAAGAAGAAGTTGCAAGCGATTCAACTTGTGTTCTTTGGTCAACAAGCGCGGAATCCGCCTATCACACACCTTACGATATGTTATTTTGTTATTTACGATGTCTTCAACACTTCCCACACGGATAGTGTGACCGTCTGCCTGGTTGAAAAAGAGTATATCATTTTCATTTTCACGATTAACCGACGTTGCAGCTTGTCGTACATGAGGCTTGTTTTCTTCAAAAGTCTCTCATTTATAAAAGATTTTGAGTACTCAAATGGCAGGCTTTTAGAAAGAGATTGATCGACATATTGCGTTCGCGATCTTGTAAGTATTTCATTCGTGTAAAGAGAGAAGAATAGTTTTAGCAGGAGGAAATCTAACACTTTTAGGTTATGTTAAGTCTAAATAACTGTAAAGTAATTTGAAATTCATAAATGCGAAGGAAGTTTAGAAGTATATATGAATGTGGTAAAAGTTTTCTAGCTGTTTGGACGATTGCGGAATATTCTATGGAATTTTCTGTGTTTTAAATTAAATTGTTCCGAAATAATTCTAATTTTATCAAGCCATCGCTTGTTTTACATAAACCCAAATTAATGCGGGCCAATATTTGCCCCAAAGTGTACGAATACAGAAAAACGCGTTTCGACACCGCAACTTTTAAGAACATAAATTCCAGAAGTTTGTATTCACATCATCCATGCAAATTTATAATTACTTTAGGAGAACGGGAATAAAATTAAAATAACTTTAATCCTGCAAACCGAAGCGACCAACTTTAATGTAAATTCGGTGAAATCCTGGGCGCCAATCAAACTACACTTTATTTCCTAGCTTTACTTAATTCGTAATCTGATTAACATAAAGCAGATCTGTCGGCTGCATTATCTGTCCGCTTAGAAAACGCGCTTTACGCCGAAGTGTCCTCTTTATTTCACTCGCAAGAGGAGTCTGAGAAAACGCGGCGGGCTCTTAATCACGGAATTGCCTTTTTCGGCAGCATTTGCGTTTCGGCGGCTTTTGGTGTTTTCATTTGCAAGAATTTGCAGTACGGGACAACAAAATAGAGAGAAGTTGTAATATTAATGAGTCGTAACTGATTTTAATCCTAATGGAAAAATAACACTTTTACTTTGAATTTCAATGAGGGACGGGTCTGCGCCTTTCAAGTAAATCCAGCATCGTTATCCCCGTCATGATAGGATTTTATAAGGAAACTTGTGCGAGATCCGCATCGGATCAATTATTTAAACTTTGAGATTTGGGAAAAGTCATTGGAAATTCTTGAGACACACAAAACACATCATGCATCGCATAAGCGCCAACTCCATTGAATTGGACGTCGAATTCTAAGCATTTCGGAATTACAATTCAGTTTGGGGTTCGTGGATTGAATTTTGCAGGCCATACGCTTTCTGGTGCAGCAGTTGTTTTCATTTGCCCTATAATTTTCCATTTTCTTCTACATCGGAGTCCGTAGGAGACGCAGACAAGGTTGGATGGAGCGACGTTCCAGTATTATAATGAATAGAAGTGGGCAATGTTCCAACTTCCCAAGCACACATGAATAACAAATACAACAGCGAAAACTTCTAGACTCGTTATTTCAATTTACCGAAATATCGTGGTCAACGGTCAGAGTTCAACTTGGCCTGTATAAACTTTGAGAATAATGTTAAAATGACAGAATTGTATTTGTTCAGGACAATTCAAGTGCCGGGATGGAATTCCTCGATTTACATGGCTTAGTACTTGGACCCCTTTAAAATTAACGCCTAAGCTTTCTGGGGCTGTAGGGGTAATGCAGCGGAGGACTGCTTGCATTTAAATTAACTACAATGCATAACTAAATGTTACGTGCATTTTATGAACCAATTGCTTCGAGCAAAAGACTCAATTTATAAATGTTCAGAGTACAACATTTATTATGCTAGCACTAGCATTGACTTATTGACCCCACTGGTTGTTATATAGTTTACCTAATTCAATAGTTGGAACATAAAGCATGAAAGGACTGAAATGTGAATAACTTTTTATTGTTGCGATATAAAAGAAAGTTCTAAACGCGCTGATAAAATACTAGCTGAATAACCTTAAAGCAGCATCCAGTTTTCAATTAAATTGGAATCGGGATACACCCTTACTGCATACACATGTTGAAATGTACCAGCTACATCTCCTGACCGTACACTCTTATTGCTTTAAGTAATGTATTTAACAAAACATCTGCTATTCGTTTACTTTACACTTTACAGCGATGATGAAGAACATTATACAATCTGCGCTGATAAGCTACTACTAGAATAACCTTAAAACAACATGGAGGTGTAGATTAAATCAGGACCGGGATACACCCTCTCTGTATACATGCAATGGCATGTACAGTTAGGTCTCCTGACCTTCCACCGTCTAATGCTTTCCGCATTTTGCAAAAGATCTGCTGCTCGCTTCCTTTCACACAGGAATTAAGGAAATTGTGATACACTCTGCGTTGAGAAACTACTACATGAATGACCCTAAAAATGGTGGTGTTTTAGATGAAATCAGGATCCGGATACACCATTTCTGAATAAATGCATTGGAGCGTACCAGCTAAATCTTCTGATCTTTTACCTTTTGATGCTTTGCAAAATATAATTGGCACAATATCTACTTTTCGCTTACTTTACTTCATAGCAATGAAGAATATTGTTATACACTCTGCGCTGATAAATCACCACCCGAATAACTTTAAAGCAGCATCCAATTTTACATTATATCATAATCCGAATATACCCTTTCTGAATATATGCATTAAAATTATGTTCGCTTGAATTTGCCACTTAATCTGAATTGAACTCGCATTTTAATTGCCGCTTCATAGGAATCAAAATTCTAATTTAATTGCAAATTCGTAAGTCAATCGCTATATTATTTTTTTAAGATTGAGTTATGGAGGCCACTTTCGCAAAGCCTTTGAAAGTTTCCCTTTGTAGGCGGAAATTGCCGATTAATGTTATGTCTTCGCCTGACCCTGGGCGCTTTCTGCGAATGTACGTGTCAAATCGTTCAAGAATTATTTCACCATATTTAGCAATATAGTGTAATCTTCTGGGCCAATGCAGGTTCGCGCTGCATTTAGTTAGGCAGTCGGTCTTCCTCCTTCGATTCCGGTCTACCAATTCCATTTGCGGGGACCTTTTATAAATCAAGTACTGCAGAGGCGGCTTACGTTTTCGATGGGTATCCATCGCGTGTATTTTCGTATCGCTGTTTCACCGTGGAGTGAACAGAAGTATGACAAGTGTCGGATTTAAAGAAACACGGTGGAATTTTAAACCCTTGAAAGGCAATTCATTGCGAATTCGCCGATCGCCGTTGGCGGATTATTATCGAGTCCATTTGTTGTTCCTGTACATGTGCCGTTGGTGCGACGAACTAACAAGGTTGTGCAGCGAAAATTTCGTCTGGAAACTTCCCGAACATCGTCTACCTTTTTTGTTTGCCCGGACCAGAAAACATCCCAGACAGTACCGGCAGATTTTCCTGCATCCAAAAAACACCCCACGATTGTGCCTGCCTCTCTACCCCATTCATCGAAAGCCAAGGTAAACGAACAAATTTCTGTGTGGTGAAGAACAAAAAACTGTTTACGAGTTCAACTGTCAAAGTTCAAAGGATTTAACCTTTTTTCATTCGACAAGAAGCGACCTTCAGTGCTCGTTTGTCATTATTTTTTTTACTGTTAATTGGAAAAAGTAATTGCATATTGTATTATTCTTGTAAATTTGACGCCACTGTCCACGTAGATTCGTTTAAAGATTTTAAATACCGTAAGCAAGGGGCGGCGAGTTCCCCCTTAATAGAACGTTCAATTTAACAGTTTGTAGTATTGAACTATAATATCACATTTTTGTGTATCCTCATCTATTTTCAAAAGTTTAATTATATGTGTTTTGAAATTTATTACATCTTGTATTGCGTATATTTTGGATTCGTGAGTGCATGAACTTTATAAGATTTATAAACAGGAGGGAGGCACAATAAAGGTGAGTCCCGTAAGCTGCTGGCTCCTCGGTCTTCCACGAGAACCCGCATTCAGCTGTGATTTGGAAGGTGGCGCCCGTTAATTTCGACATACCCTGTACAGAACTAGAAAGATTTCTTCCTGTAAGCGATTTACGTGAACCCCCCTACTCCTCTGGGCTAAGCTGTAGGCCTTTTTCCACATATCCTGTTGCGGGTCGACGAAAAAGCTCGTTTGGCCCGTAACAAAATGTACCAGCTAGATCTGATGAAAATTTTGCGTAATTTACTTAGCAAAACATCTGCTGTTCTGTTCGTTTATTTTACACTTTAAAGAAATGAAGAAGACCTTTATACATCCTGCGCTGATACACCACCACCCCAATACCTGTAAAGCAGCATCCCATTTTAAATTAAATTGTATCTCGAATATAACTTTTTGAATATATGCATTGTACGTTGAATGTACCTGCTTCCTGACCTTAGACCCTTTAATCCGTTCCATAACGTACTTTGCAAAATATTTGCTGGTCGGTTCCTTTCACACTTCACAGCATGCATAAGATCATTGTACACTTTGCGCTGATAAACGACTACCTGAATAACCTTGAAGCAGCACTGAGTTTTAGATTAAAGCATGGTCGGGACTCACCTTCTCTGTATACAAGCATTGGAATGTACCAGATGGGTCTCCTAAGCTTGCACTCTTTAAAGCTTTGGATAATGTATTTAGAAAAAGATCTGCTATTCGTTTACTTTACACTTGAAAGCAATGAAGAAGATCGTTATAACTCTATGCTGATAAACTACTACTTGAATAACCCTAAAACATCCTGGAGTTGTAGATTAAATCAGGACCTGGATACACCATTTCCAAATATATGCATTGGAATGTACCAGCTAGGTCTCCAAACCTTACGCCCTTTAATGCTTTCCATAACTTACGCAAAATAGTTACTTTCATTTCCTTTTACAATTAACAGGAATGAAGAAGATCGTTAGACAGTCCGCGCGGATACCACCCATATCTTCAGACTTTAATCCTGACTTATGTTAAAAGTATAATTTGTAGACCATCTATCTGGGCAAGGTTCTGAGGTAGTAAAAATTCAATTATGACAGATTATTTTGTAATATACACAGTTTTGTTGGGTTTTCTACATGAACAAGCTAGTCAGATTTTCTGCCGATAATCCTCTGACCTAGTTTTGGTGTACTTTGCAAACTGCAGAGAGCAGTTTCTGTAATAACTACAGCAGTTTATTTGTTAAATCATTTTACCAAGATGATGGTAGGCCAGCTAGAAAAGTCTATTGTAAACTGTTGTTTACTCTTAAATTTACTAAGATGTCTACCCAATCTTCTGATCTTGAACCCCTGGGCGTATGTTTATGCTAGAATCGATAGGATATCTGTATAGGAAGGTCTCTGCAATACGAATTAGGGCATGACTTAAATGATATAGTAATGTGTGGTCTTCGTAAATATAATTATTACATGTACGTATACTTAGACGGTCAACAAATACCTAGATTGAGTTCCCTAAAATTTTGTGTTGGTATACTTTGTAAAATATCTGCGAAAACGGGGTTCTCAAGTGACACAATTTGGTTATGATTTACAGGTAAATAAAATTGATGATCTACTACTTTTCGACTATCTAGATTGGCAATTGTTTTCATCGAGGGTCCGTCTATCTTCGGATTCGCAGAGATTTCAGTCTGTATGCCTTTTTTTGTTCACCCTGGTAGTTACTTACACTCAATCTGTGATGTCACGTCCTTGCCCAAAGCGTACAAGTAACTCACTAAGTGTGCATTAAAGTCTTCCGTTGCCATGTATGGCTGCCCGAATATGTGTTGTCTTTTCCCAGCCAGCGCATCGCAGTTGTATGAATATGCATAGTGATTTCTGGTATCTCACTGCAGCATCTGTATGTGGGGTCTCCATCATTACTTAATCCTCCTGAGGTGCTCCTTCACAGTCGCTTTTCCTGTTAGGAAGCCCGTAAGGATTCTTAGTTGTGTCCTGCTTAATGTAAGCAGTTCTGTGGCTCTATTTGTGTTACGTGCTTTAATAAATGCCTTGCTATGGTTAACTCTGATCTGTTGGTCTAATAAAGTTTATGTTGGTTGAAAATGTATTCGCTGATAAAGGTACGGATTGCATTTCTTGATACTCCCAGTGCAGGTTCAGGGCCGTAGTAAGACCCTGTCGATCCCTGCTTTGTGAGTTAGGCGCCTTTTTGTTACCTTCGATCCCTCAGTGGAACCCGGAGCAGTCTCACAATGTGCTGTCCCGCCAGATCATTGAGTTCTTCGTAGCATTCCCACACCAGTTGTTACAGGCCAATCGAGCTTTTTCGACGACCCGTAACCAGATAGATGGAAAAGGCCTACAGCTTAGCTCAGAGTAGTAGGGGGAGGTCGTGAAAATCGCTTATGGGAGAAAATTAATTTAATTGTGTACAGGTCGAGTCAAAATAAGTGGGCGCCACCTTCCAAATCCAGCTGGTTGTAGGTCCTCGTGGAAGGCCGAGAAGCCAACAGCTTACTGGAACGGACCTTACCTTTATTGTGCCTTCTCCTATATATTTAGAGCTTGCAAAATTCTTACACAAACAAATACAAAAGACACAATAAGAGGTAGTAAACTTTTAACACACGTATAATTAAACGGTTAAAAATGACAATACAAGAATATGACAAGTGATAACGGTATAAGTTTGGATTACTGGCGCTGGGCTCCGAAATTCATCCGCCGAACGGCGATCGGCCAATTCACAAAGAATTGCCTTTTGTTTGGGTTTAAAACCCTAGCGTACTTCTATAATATACGACAATTGTCGATGTGTTGTTTTCACCTCATGGTAAAACAACGAAACGAAAATTACACCAGGTATACCCGTCGAAAACCCAAGCCGGCACTTGCAGCACTCGATATATTTACGGCCCTCCCCTGAAGATGTAATTTTGGGAAGGTCCGGAGCCAAAAAAGGTGGAAGATTGAATGCTTGAAAAACGCAACGGGAATCTGCACCTTCCCCCCAAAAAGATTGCACCATATTTCGAAATGTTATGCAAAAGTTCTAGAACAAGGGACACGTGAGTTCTGGGAAGCGTCCGAGGTCAAGCGCGGAAAAAACAATACTCGGCAATTTCGACACCAAAGAAACTGTCAACATAACTCAAACTTAGAAAGACAAAACAAAATAGCGAAACGGTAACCCAAAATAACACTGCAATTAAAATAACGTTATTAATTCTTACGAAGCGGCAAACAAATTACGGAATTAATTCATATATAGCGGCAAATTTTAAAAGAGCATAACAGTCTAGATGAAGCCTTAAACCTTGAGAGTGCTTTTAGGGCCGCCTGGTTGTCCGATATAATATAGATATACCTGCTTGCGTAAACAATTCTATATACTTTTTTTTGGCATTACACTATATACTTCTGCTCCGGTAACTGTTTCGGTGTTTGAGCCGTTCGTGTACCAGATTAAGCTTTCGGGAGGAAAGTCCAGTCCAGGTGCATCCTTGAATTATTACCTTGCAGAGTGTAGTGGTCAGGTATTTCGCCTTCATATAATCCGTTCTTATGTTAAACATTGTACCTTCAATGCTGTCAATTAGCTTCGTGTGTTGTGTCCCTACAGGTAGATTGTACTGTGAACACTGTAATCTATGTAGTCCCAATCTAGCTTTCCCCCTAATCATTGCATCATTGCAACAGTGTGCGTTTTTCTCATTGTCCGCGTGATGCCTAAAATGCCAATTTTGTCTATTCTTACTTTGGCCGTTTCCTGCTCGACCTTGGGCCATCACACCAAGGCTGCATACGTTATTGCTGGTCTGACTGCTATGGCATATAGCCAGTACACCATGCTTGATCTGAGACTCCATGATTTGTTATAGGTGCGTCTAACTACTGAGAATGATTTCTACTTTTTTGATTACTTTCTCTGTGCGTTGGTTCCAGGTAAGTTTGAAGTCTAAGATTATCCCTAAGTACTTTACCTATAGGACAGATTGATTGTTTGACCCAGACCCTCTTTATTTCTCCTTGTCGTAAATGGTACTATGGTGGTTTTTAGGAGACTGACCTTTAAGCTTTCCACTTCTGTCCACTTGTCCAGGGCAATTCGCATACATTCCCTGACCGTATTGATGAATCTTCCTACTACTAGAATGACCAGGTCATCCGCTTATCTTAGGGTTGAGATGCCTTCGATTGGCAATACCTAAACATGCTCCAGAAAATTTAAGATGCACACTATTTTTTGACAATATACTTGACTTGTCAGCTGAGCTAGAAGATATAAAACGCACCACCTTCTGAATGAGGATGGGTGAGAGAAAGTGATAGCACCTTATATACTAGTTACATGAGAAATATTGGAAAGAATTAGAAGCTTGGCATAATCGCCTAGATGGATGTAATAACTTAATAGATTAAGTAACATCTGAGTCTCCAGAGCTAAGATACAAAAATGGTGGTACGTCAAGACCTCTACTAGATCGGCTAACTTAACCCCCTAAGACTTTTTTGATTGTATACTCTGTATAAAGTGTAGCTAAGACAGTGTTATGTTCTTTGAACATCTTCCTGATTTATGATTATGATACCAAGAAAATACTGCGTTTATAAATAAAATGTCGGCAAGAAAGTCCAGTGAACAATTTTTAAAGCTAAAATATGATTTATTTTGTTTTCCGGTTAGAAAGGCTTAGAGTTTTGGCTTTTGTAGGAACAAACAGCAGTTGTAGTACGTGAATTATTAAGAGCAAATGATTAAACGCAGGCAACGCCAAAGTCACTGAGGTTTGAATATCGCGTAATACTTGAATGGTACGTAATTATAATTATCAGCGATAATTAAACGTTACAAAGAGAATACGTAAAATCTAGCAGAAAATCAGGGTTTTGTGTGCTATTAGGAAAATACCACTGTTAAACAGAGGCATTTCTCAGCATCTGCGAATATTAAATCAGCGGTCAAAGCTTTCGAGGCCTATACAAAGGTAACGAGGGAGTAAGCGTATGTAGAAGCAAAACGTTCAATTTCACGTTCGCAAAGGGCTCAAAAATGGAATCCGCTATAGGCCATTCGATTTCGCATTACACAGCAAATGCTACAAAACAGAACCTGATAAATCAATACATTTTGTGTCATATCGCACAATGCCAGAACACCAAAGCGCCATAAACATGCTATTCAGAAGGTACAGTATAATAATATAACACGTTGGCCGCGTTGGTTTGTGGGCAGTTGGCAATGGCGATGCCATTATCACTTCGTCCTTATAATTACCGCGTCATAAACACGTGTAGCCGAACAATACCGGCAAATTGAATGATTTTGCTTCATTAGCTACCGGGGTACTTTTTGTCCCCGGGACAGATAATAACCCTGTCTTTGTTGGATGACAAGAGAAAAAATTCATTTAGCTTAGCGGGCGAAATAATGTTTTCCACAAAAGCAAAAAAATAATGGAATGCTCGTCGAGGGACCGAGGACCGTAGAGCCGGAATTTACATTAGATTAAACAAGAATAATAATTATTGGTAGGTATTTATATAAAAAAATACGCTAAGGAAGTATTCTTTGTTTAATAAACCTTGCGTTACTACTACGTAAGGTAATGTCATTCTATTTTCCGGACAATTCTTAAATGTATCTGTTAATAAGCAAATTACATGTAGCTACTGCAACTTTTCGTATAGCGCGTAACACGAAAAAAAGCACACTAAACGCTGATTAGAAGGAACCACCACCTCATACGAGGCTTATTCGGAAATTGGGGCCGATCGTAAAGTAGAAAAAGAATTATTATGCTTAAATTTTAGAACAACTCTTAAACTATTTGCCTACAGTCAACATTCAAGTTTAAACCCTTATCGTATCGTGGTACAAGTTTTTGTATACCTTCGTCGTAGAAAACAGTCGCGTGAATTAAAAAAGTTCTTAAGATCTAGCAACAGGTGAAAGTCATTCTGCGCTAATTTGAGATTTTATGAGAGATGGTCAAAAATCTTCTAATTGAATAGATCAATGAGTTGTACAGTGCGAGCAGCAACGTACGATCGGGCGTTGTTGTGCAAAAGGACGACTCCAGAGGTTAGCAATTCTCGCCTTTTGTTATCAATCGCCCTTCTCAACTGTTTTAGGTTTCACCGTATATCTTTTGTCTTCATTTTACATTTACTCTAGGACGATTTTGTTGGGTAGGTCCATTCTTTTATTTTGTGGACGAAGAGAACTAGCTGTTCACCCGTCCCTTGCGTGGTCGTCTTGTAAGTGTTCTGTTTTCTTTTGCATATATTCGCCAGCCCATCGTTCGGGATTCTCTCCACATGTTCATTTCATTTCGTTGTTCGCATCTTGACCCACTTTATTACATTTTCGATGTTGAATCTCAGCTGAATCTCAATGTAATCTTCCTTAACATTTTCATTTCTCTGCTGTAAATTTTTTGTTTCGTCCGATTTGACTCTGTGCCCGTTCCAGCGGTGTCAGTAACTACCGGAATTACCATTACTAGATATATGCGTTCCTTGCTTTCTTCATTTATGTATTTGTTACGCCAAACGGTTGCATTAAGATATTTTGCTATTTTTAGGACTTTCAGCGTTTTATTGTGTACTTCAGATTTAAGATTTCCATCGCTTGTTATTTCAGCTTCAAAGTAATTAAAGCTTTTCACCTACCTACCTCAAGCTTGCATCTCCTCGGTTCTTTGATTATTACCATCGTTTTAGTCTTTTGGGTAGAGATTTCTATATTATATAGTTCTCCCATCGTTTGAAATTGGCGTAACGCCCTTTGCAGGTCGTCGTCATTACTGGAAGCATAGCTGCGTCATTTGCATAATCTATAATATTTAGGTTGCTATGGCTTAATCGGCATCCTCTAGAATTTTTCACCGATTCAATTAGTTGATCCATAATCGAGTTGAAGAGTATGGGATTTAAGTTGATAAGTTTCGGCGACGTAAGTCCATTTTGGATAATTGCGCTAGTTCTGCGCCAATATAGAGGTAATCGACTATCCTAATTAATTGTAACGGTACATTCAGCTCTAACAGGGTTATAATGATATCATTTTTTTAACACAATCAAAGGCTTTTATGGAAACGACAAAACATAGATATATAGGGGGCGGATTATTAAATTCTATTGCTTTTCCACTAGCTATCTTATCATCTTCCTCACAGCAAAAGAACGTAAAATATATAGAAGAAAACAGTTACTAATCCAGCAGCCGGATGGCTTTAGTGTTTGGGGTGTCGATGGAGCCTCTCCTCATGGGTTCTAGCAAACCTTTTAATTTTGCTGGTCACTAACTCCATTAGCAGGTCCCTATGAAGATCAGAATTTCGGATGCATTTACGGTGTTGCGCAGGGCTTTGTCTTGAAATGTTTGTATAATATTAATGTTTGTTATTCGTTAGCCTAGTGCAGCCCCAGTGCAGCTGGATACCATAGGTCCACACCGGTTTCAAAGTCTGCTTATATAGCAGTATTTCGTTGTAGGTAGATAAAGTAGAGATTCTCCCAATTAGCCAATGTCGATTCTTCTATTTTAGTTTCAGTTCGGTCTGTTTTTTAACGTGCTCTTTCCAATGGAGCTTTGCATCTATTGTCACTCCCATGTATTTGGCGGTACTACCATAGGGTATGATTTGGTCATTGATCGTCGCAGGGATGTACTGAATCTATTTGTTCGTGAAGTTAATATGATTCGACTTGCTTTCACTCAGTTTTATTTTCCAGGTTTTAGTCCGTGTTGATTCTATTCGTGGCTGTTTGTAATTTCTGAGTAGCCGCTTCTAGACTTCTAGACATCAACGGCCATTGCTGCCGTGTCACCAGCAGAAGTTGCATCTGCCACATCTTCTGATTATGGGAGGTCACTGATGTACAACAAGTGAAGTACCGACTCACTTCCTGGGAAGTATCTCTCAGAGAGGTAGGATTTTAAAAGTTGAGTGAATTTTGTTGGCCGGGCTTGTCCCAGTTTGAGGAATAACCCGTCATGCTACACTCTATGAAAAGCCTGTGACACGTCTAGGAACACTGTAGCACAGAGGCCACAACGCCTCGATTTTTTCTACCCCCGCTGTTCTTCAGCAGTTAGAATATTTTTCAGAAGTTCATTTGTTATGAAGGATGTATGCCATGCACGTCAACATTAATTGTAACAACAACAATGTAATTGTTGTAATACCGTATTTCAGCAAATTTACAAAAATACCCATTTTCTTTTCAAAAAAGAGTAACCATAAGCTTTCGGTTCTCGAATGTTTGCTTAAACTTTTTGGTTTTGGGGTTTTGAGTTCGAAATCCAAGTCGCCATCAGTTCCGTAGTGACGCAGGAAGGTCAGTGTAGAGACCATTCGCTGGATTTTGTGAAAATCTGTTTACATTTCTGGCACCCACCTTGCACAAAGTTTGTGTTACTGCACCCTGTTCGTGACAGTTTCATACAGTACCCTACGTGTAAATTGAGAAAAATCTGCAATAATTTCCGAAATTGCCAAACACCAATCTTGGGGAACTTTCTCGTTCACTTTTTTCACAAAATCGTCGTTGACAACAGATCTTCCACTTCATTCCTCATCGTGCACGTTTGTTTGACTGTCGCCGACATTCCTATGCCAATGTCTGACCTTTCATTTACTTATGACCAGAAACCGCGCATGCTTGACGACAAATTTTGGCAACATTTTTGTATAAAACGTACGCACTTTAAGGAGCCTCCCAGAAGAATGCGAAACAATATGAAATAAAAACAACGAGAAAGACTAGAATTCGTCAAAAAAGAGAGAGACTAGATATTATCGCATTCGGGCGTTCCCTTGGCAACGATCGTCTTGTTCGATGAGTAGAACCTTCCACATCAGAAGAATAGATCAAATATATATTCTAAATAAAAAATGTATGTCCTTTCTAACAATTTTTTATAAAATTGAATCTTTTGAATTGTATGAGAATTCTTGTAGTTGCTGATTAATTTGTCAATTGATAGATTGTTCTCTCAGTGAAAGTACACTTTACATGCCCTTTAATGGTTTTCTCTATCAATTGAAATATAAAGGGTGTACGATTAAGTGATGGCATCCTTGTAGGGGTATATTCTATAGCTCAAAATAAGAAAAAGAGACATAAACATTTGTTCGGAAATGTTCCCCAAGAAAATTATGGACAAGCAAAGTTTCACAATAAAGCCATATTTTTCAAATAGTATTCGTTTAATACCAGTAATTACAGCTGCTTTGTAATAAATTATGAAAAATTAGTGTGTTTCAAGATAATAAAGTTGCTAGAAACGAAGAGTACACAAACACGTGTCTTTAGTATGGTTTGGTCTCTGGAGATGGTACATGAAATCTTCAACACGAAGATTTTGCTAATAGAACAGTGTTCCGGATAGAAGAACATACGAAGCAATTGACAGACGATTAAGAGAAGGTGGCCGTTTCTGTTCAGTTCGGTATGAGGGACAGGTAAATCGCGATCCTAATGTTGAAGAAATTCGAGAGGATTATCTAACAGCGAGTACAAGGCAAATTGAAAATATTTTGAACGTTAATCATATGATGATTTGGCACAGACTTCATGGATAGTTATTACACCCTTTCCGTCTTCAAACTGTACAAGCCCTAAATCCAGCTGATTATTCAAGTAGTTGACAGTTCTGTAGAAGGCAGCAGCAATGTTATAGGCAGGATCCTTATTTAACGAGTAAGATTTTATTTACTGATGATGCAAGTTATATCAGAGAAGGAATTCGCACAATCCGCATGTTTAATCGGATGAAAATCCCCATGCTGTTAGAGTAATTTCGCACCTGCAACTTTTTTGTTTAACGTCTGCTGTGGCATTATTGACGATTTCTTAATTGAACCCATATTCTACCTGTGCGGCTGAATAGACAAACTTGTTAATTTTTTAGAAGAAATTTTTCCTAAATTGCTAGAAATTGTGTGCCTCGTGACACGATATCATATGTGGTTTATGTATGATGGTGCTCTCGCCCATTTCAGCCGTCAAGCAAGAAATCAACCAGATAATGTTTTTCTATTATGACGGACAGGTAGAGGTGGACTTATTGCCTGACCAGTAAGGTCTTACGATTTGAATGCTTTACATTGTCTTTTTGTTGGGTCACTTAACAAGGATGGTGTATCAAACGGAAGCCCTTAATCTAGCTGAATTGGGGCGCCGGATTTTACAAAGTTGCGCAGCCATCCGAGATACAGTTAGAATATTCGAACGCTTTCGTTCATCGCTGTTATGACATACGGATGCTTGTATCAGAGTTTATGGAAGCAATTATTATAATTATTAGTTATTAAGTTTTCAATTATAACATTTGAAATAAAAAAATATATTATTAAAGCATTGCAGGACTTTTATTTATCATTTGCTAATTTACTGCGACAATCGGCACTTTTTTGCAATTTATCGTATATTTGCATCCCCTATCACATTCAGCCTGCCAACTAATAGCTTTTGTATTTTTCTGCGATTTAGCAAATCTATTCTGGGGTCTGAAATATGTACGTTTCTGTTTGTGATATTTGCTGTCTGCCGAACTGCTGCTTTTACCATCATTTGTATAATTTGATTTTGTTATGACGAATGCCAGTGTACTAATAAAAGATTGTTGTTTGTAATTCAACATGTTTTCTGTTAACTGGCATTTTTTGTTGCTGTTTACCACATTTGTCTAACGCAATAAAAGTTATGCTAAACCTTCTTCCTTTGCTCCTGTAAATAAGAAAGCATGCAATGCCCAGTGCCGATAGATTGCAACTAAACAAGAAATTTAAATCAGGAGACCCGATTGGACACCTAGAATTTCTAACGGAATTCCAACAAGAACTTCTGCCCATCCCACCGATATATTAACGCCAGTTATGTTCATCTGTGAGCAATTGTTTGAAGTGGTTATGCATAACCGCCAAACATGGAGCTCAGGAGAACCAACACTGGAAAAGGGATCAATCGTGTGGTACACGGATGGATCAAAAACAACCACCGGTATGGGCATAGGTACCTACGGCCCAGCAGTAAGGCTGTCAGAAGCCTTGGGATAAGTTACTGCAATCTTCCAAAAGGAGATCCATGCTATAGATATCTGTGCTGAAATATGACTAAGAAAAGGTTATAGCAGAGCTAGAATCTATATTCTTCAAGAACAGCCAAGCAGCACTTAGAGCTCTGAGTTCTTATAATCTTGAGTCTGGGATTTCCTGGTAATGTCGGCAAACTGTAAGTCAGCTGGCAAAGAACATTGAGGTCACCTTGATGTGGATCCCAGGCCATGAGAGCGTCACTGGAAATAAGGAAGCCGATAGCCTTGTAAAAATAGGCTCGAAGACTAATTTCATTGGTCCGGAACTTTTCAGGGGCGCAGCAAAAAGAACTGTAAAGGCAGAGGTCAATAAATGGGAAGAGTATCAGAAGACCTCCAACTGGAACAACATTACAGGCTTAACGCAGGCAAAAAGATTTATACATAACTCGCCAAACAGAGTACGCGAACTGCTTGAACTTGGTAAACAGGAGCTCAGGGATGTACAAATCCTTCTAACTGGACATTTCCCTTTGAGATACCATCTAAATGTAATGGATAAAGCTGAGAGCAACCTCTGTCGATTCTGTAACTATCCGATAGAAACGGTAAAACATATCCTCTGCAACTGTGAAGTTATAACCCGCCAAAGGTTTCAGAACCTCGGAAAGGTGTATACAGCATCCGACAAAGCTGCTCCCAGGAAGATCTTAAAGTTCGTCAGAAGCTTAGGATTTTAGTAATACAAGGTTAGCAGGGTTTCACAAAAAATCTATGTAGGTCTAAGTGATAAGAGGCAATTTTATTCCCTGAAGGACCCCATACACATAACATAACAAGTGCTTCCGGAAACAATATTTTGGTACCACAAAGCATCTTAGATGAAGCTGCGATGGTAGTGGCCAATTTACTGCCTTTAAAAATATAAATCGGTATATACAAAAGAGTAATTATACTACTTTTTGTGAAGGATGAACGAAAAATGTGAAAAGTGTCATGGAAGAGGCACTTTTGGCATATTTTTCAGAGAAATCAAACAGGATGAATGCTTCTATTCTATGGACCTACTGTTCTTAGCCCAAAGCTACATTATCTGTAAAAGAAAATATTGATAATAAGTAAATTATTATTTTTTTAACTGTATACAGTTATACAATTATAATTTGATGATATTGACGGCGTTGATGTGGCAAAGGTTCTGATTTAAAAATACTTAAGAAAGACGACATAACACATTTTTGGAAGCTCTTTACGAAAGTAAAATAATTCTGATTACGTAACTGAATTTCAAATTTTTAATGATGTCGTTGTATGCTGCGGATGCAGGATTGATGAGTTACACGAGATGAAAGTCGATGATATTGACTATAGAGGTAGCTCTGTTTTGATAGTTGTCGTACCAGTTACAAAAACAAAAAGAGTCGTACTGTTACAGTTGTCGATGATGGTTGTGAAATAAATAATCATTTCGAAATATTCAGAATCTTCGCCCACGTATTCTAAACCCCAATAAATGTTTCATCAGTTAATCGACCTCAGAAATGTACAATGCAACCGGTAGAAATTAATACATTGTTCAAAGTTCCGAGAATAGTCGCACAATATCTAAAGTTGGCGAATCCTGAACCTTACACCGGACATTGTTTTCGCCATTCATCAGTGGGTTTGCTAGCCAGTGTTGGAGCTAATCTGTTGACTATCAAAAGACACGGTGGATGGTTGCCATCCAGCGTGGCGGAAGGTTGCATCGAGGAATCAATTGACAACAAGATAGTTGTGTCGAAGAAGATCCTCGTTGCAGTAGCTGGAGGTTCAGGCTTAAATCCAGCAACAGCAGGCGGTAGAGAAATGAACAGAACGGCTAATATTTATGTTAATACGGAGACAACTAAATGTTAATATTTGATGAATTACATTTAAATTTCAATATAATTATAGTATAATGCAAGATTTGAAATAAAACAATTTTATTTCAAATCCTAAATGATTTTATAATTATCTTGAGGTATTGTAATTGATTATAGAAACTAATAAAATACATAAGCGTACCTTGGTAACCATCACACAACTTAATGCATTTTTACATCAACTGATGATGTGATTTGACGGTAGCTAAACTTTTTTCCATCTATTTTTATGCCTTTGAACCTTAACAGGTTTTTGACTAATACAAGCTTGTATTCCATGAATTTACACAGTTTTTTGTCAATTACCGCTTCTCCTGCTGTTTACCATACCTTTTTTTGGGGCGAGGGGAAACCCTCATGAGCCCCCGCGTGCCTAGTTACACGGGGACTGTCAGACTCTTACTGACTAAAACCCCTCAGTTTCACCACCTTTCGGCACCGGACCCATACATTATTCATTTTAATTGTTCCTTTCCTCTTTTTCCTTTTTCCTTTTCCTTAGCATCGTTTCTATTGCTTTTTCGACTTTTTAACTGTCCATTTTTTTTCTCCAACATATATCCTACTATATTATCTGTTGTTAGGTCGCCTCCTACTTCCCTTACTGCTTCTCTTCTTATTGCATCCCATCTGCTGCATCGGAGAACTGTGTGTTCAGGTGTGTCCTGTTGTCCGCAGTCTTCGCTTAGGGCTATTTAAGACCTATATGGGTAGATGCCAAAGTACCCGTGACCTGTTAAAAACTGAGTTACATAGTAACCAACTTCTCCATGATCCCTTGTAACCCATGGTGTTACTTCCGGTATCAGAGTCTTTGTCCCTGCTGTCGTTTCAGTTTGCTGTTGCCACTTCTCTTCCCATCTTTGTAGTGTTATTGCTTTGGCTCTGTTTTTCTGTTCCCTTTTGTTAGCATGTTTTTCATAGGTTCGCTCCAAGGCGAGCAGATAAATAGGGATAATCACCGCCACCACTTGTATGGATCTTGTGGATGCGGTTCTGTAGGCGCATGCTATTCTGATATCTACTTACCTCTGGCTTTTTTCGAGAATGTTTCTGTACTTTGCTTTGGTGCACCATTCGTTCCATATCGGTGTTCCATACAATATTATGGAGTTTACCACACTGTTAATTACTTTCCTCGTTCCTGGTTTCGCTCCTCCTATATTAGGCATTAATCGGCTCAGCGCAGTTGCTGCCCTATCAGCCTTCTCTGCTGTCGTTTTAATGTGCGTGCCCATTTCCATGTTATGTCCGAAGGTGATCCCCGGTACTTCAGGCTAACTTTGCTAGTTACGTTCGATTTTCCGACTTTGAATTTGACAGTATTTAAGGTTGTTCTTCCTGCTAGTATGACCTCCTCTGTTTTTTGTGAGGCTAGTTTCAGCCCTTTTTTCTTCATCCATTTGACAGTTCTTTCCGTCTCCCATTCAATGTCCTCCTCTATTGCTCCTCTGTTGTCTCCGCACACCACCAGCGCCAGGTCATATGCGTATCAGATAAGAATGTTTCATGTGGCATCTTCTCTCTTAGCACTCCGTCATAATATATATTCCATAACGCGGGTCCTAGTACCGACCCTGTGGGACACCACACGTCATATCTAGCGTTTGGCTCTCTCCTATGGGGATTTTTCAGTTTTCTAGATAGCTACAAATTAGTTGTGTTATGTGTGGCGTAATTTGTCTCTCCTCTAGTTGCTTTATATCAGTCCAGGTGGCCGAGTTAAATGCGTTTTTCACAATGAGTGTGATCAACACCACAAATTTTTTATTTGGCTTTTTCCTCTTCTCCTTTAGAATCTCTTGGACGTGCTGAATTGCGTCTACGGTGGAGCGACCTTTCCTAAACGCGTACTGCAAGTGAGCGAGTCCGGAATTCTCTTCGATGGTCGTTATCAACGTCTTGTTAATCACCTGTTCAAACATCTATCCCCCTACATTTAGGAGGCAGAGTGGCCTGTACGTTGTGCTTTCCCTTGTTCTTTTTTTGGATTATTCAATTAGCCCCAGTCTCCCTTCCTTCCATTCTTCGGCGAATACTCCTCTCTTTACTAGTATGTTTAATGGTCTTCTTAGTACTTTTGGGCTTTGTTCCGTTATCACTTTTATAACTTCGGGTGGTATTCCATCTGTACCCGGGGCTCTACCAGTCTTTATTCTCCTGCCTGCTTCCTTTATTTCCTCTGTCGTGATGTTAGGAATTTCTTCCGGTGCGCATTCTGTGGCACGCCATGTCTTCCTTGGATGTCTCCGGAAGAGTTCAATTGCCACCATTACTTGTTCTTCATCATCTAAGGTCATACTAAGTTTAACATACCTGTCTCTTGCTAATACGTGTATCTGGCGATGTACAGATTTCTACCACTCTCTGTCAATTAACATATTTTTCAATAGCAGAAGTTTGTTTTTTTTTGTGAATTAACACTTTTTCTTGTCGGTAAATTGATTGCTCTTCTGATGAAAATATTTTTCTGTCAGCAGACACACGTTTTTGTTGTTTAATTGCAAACACGCAAAAAGATGTTGGAATTGGTTCTCGGGCTAACACATGGAGGATTCATGGAAAACTATTACAGGTAAAAAGTAAAATCAATAAAAGTCTGCGTAATCCACAATGAGTTCACAATACAAATAAAACTAATTACTAAATTACTAAACAATTGGCAACTAAGTGTTTTGTATGTAAGTATTCAATGAACATACAGCTACGTCTACTTCTTACAAAACGAAGCACTTTGCCTACAAATATTCACTGTTTACAATCTCCACTACTAACAGAAAATGTGGAGAGGTTTTTACATTTCTTTCAACCAAAACTATCTATCAAAGAAATAGGTGTTGCAAGAGATTACACTATTAGGATTTTTTCTATGAAGAAATGGCAACGATTTTTTTTAAGCACCAACAACGATAAACTGCTGCACAGAGTTTTTGTTGGAACGACAAATCTTCACGGGAACGTGGAAGAGGATACAAAGGTTAATTTCATCGGTATAAACGATAAGAGATACCTCACGGTATTATTAATCTATTTATTGATCTTTGTCTATACTTAATCCGACGTTATCGAGGACAAGCTACGAAAACTATATCACAAGAGCAATTTCAACGTCACCCTATTTTCATTCAGCACAAAACTTCTGCACGCTTCAAGCCACTAACCTTTGTTCAAGCAGAAAAACTAGCCAGCCGGAGCCAAATCCCAAAATATACTGAACACAGAACTCAGGAGATATTTCCTGTAATTGCCTTGAAAACTGTCAACCCGTCTGCCAAGAGAATTCTAGGCGGTGTCGGTCAAGGCTTCCTACGATGTTAGGTGGCCTTGTGTCGGTGCGAATGAAAACACAATCGAGCGATAACTCTTGGGATAACTAGAAGGTGGCAGAAGATCGTATTTATGAATTAAAGTAATGAAATGAATTTAGAAAACATTCAAATTCAAAGGCGCGAAAAACTGTCGAACGTCCCATACCTCTTCATCAAAAGAAATGTATGCTTATGTTGCACTACCAAAATATATACTATACAGGGTGGTCTGAAAGAATTGGTCAAACTTTGGGAGTGAGTTCTCCACACAAAAATAAGAAAATAGTCATATAAACCTTAATCCAAAAAAGTTTCGTTACGGAGTTACAGCATTTTAAAGTGTCTTTAGAAAGAGGTTTCGCAACAAATACATCTACATTTGCTTGGACAGCCAATCAGCTCTCCAAGCCCTAGTCTTGCAGATTAACTTCGGAGCTAGTGCTTGAATGTCGCTTGGCCCTGATGCGAGTCTGTGAACACAACGCAGTATAACTGCTGTGGGTACCAGGCCACAGGTATATCGATAGTAACGAAGCGGCGGACTCGCTGGCCAGACAGGGCTCTAATGGCCATCCGTTCGGACCAGAACCACTTCTCGGAATACCACAATGCAATGCAAAACTAGAAATGAAAAAGTGGGTGAAAACCCAATTCGCTCAGGACTAGGACCTAGGCAGGCTAAATTCTTTATCGGAAAGGAACCCCTACTAAAGTTTGAAGAGCTCCTAAAGTTTAACAAGAAGCAAGTCAGGACCCTAACAGGACTCCTAATGGGCCACTGTCACCTAAACAAACACCTACATAGGATCGGAATTATAGACGATCCCACGTGCAAATTATGCTATGAAGGGGACGAAACCTCTCTTCACATGATGTGCCAATGCCTCAATCTCATGAGGCTGCGGCACAAATATCTTGGGGCTGGAATACTGGAACCGGAAGAGTTACAGCTCATCTCCTTAAACCAGCTACTAGCCTTCGCGGTGGGCACTGGGCTTTTTGGGGGCGAGCCCTAACAGGGCGGATTGCACAATGGGCCTATGGCCTGAGTGCTGTAGGTGGAAAAAACCTGCACCGCTTCATACAATACAATACAATACAATACTATATGGATTGAATTCGTTGAGTAGATTCAGGACAACAGGACAGTCAAAAAATTGATTTAAACATTTGTCCGCAAACGTTTAGAATGCAGGGACAAATCTCACTTTAGAATGCTGTAACTTTGTAACGAAACATTTTCGGATTAAGGTTTATATGAACTTTTTTTCTTGTTTTAAGGTGGAGAACTCGTTCCCAAAGTTTGACCAACTATTTCAGGACCACCCTGTCTAACAATTGTTAAAAGTGACAGGTTTGAGTTTAATTATAGTCTCACCTTTTGAATCTTCATTTTTAAGAATCCCACCCAGTAAACTCGTTGATGTCCATAGGCCTCATAATGGGATAAGGTAGATATGTCGTTGAATAAAACAACAGTCAAATCCCACAAAATAAATTTAATGTTGTTAAAGGTATAAAATGGTGTTGCTAACGTTTTAGATCGCAGTTGGGTGCATCTTCAGACTAAAATAACCATATAAAAATATTTCACATGTTCAGAAAAAGCAAAATAGACTTACCTGGTAAGAGAAAATATAAAAATTACAAAATATTAAAGGATTGTAGGAAAAATAATAATTTGTAATTTTGATATTTTCTCTTACTAGGTAAGTTTATTTTGCTTTTTTTGAACATGTGAAATATTTGTATATGGTTATTTTAGTCTGAAGATGAACCCAAGTGTGTTCGAAAACGTTAACAACACCATTTTATAGCTTTAACAATATTAAATCTATTTTGTGGGATTTGACTGTTGTTTTATTCAACGACAAATCCCACCCAGCTTATCCCGCTTGGTACATTTCGTGCTATACACGGGTCTAACATGTCCCACTCTTTAAAAACTCTATGCGCAAACTATAACTAAAACTTTTACATAACTCCGGAGCCAAGCGGCCACTACTCCACCGCGGTCCCCTGATTTAATCATACGTAACAAAAAAAATTACACATTGCATTTTGCTTAAATCAAGAAGGCTTTGTTTTGTTTAGGACAAACAACAGCAATAATACATAGACTTTACAAATAAATGTATATCTTCTGTCCTTTTAGATGAAAGTTTATTTTTCTACCCCACTATTGCAGGGGCCTCGAATTCTTAACACACGGTATTCATAATTTATTTTAAATTTAAGTAACAATAGATATCGGAAATTGGATTTTTTTAGAAGATTTTTGAATGTTGCAATTTTGAATTGCTATTTCTAACGCTGAATCCAATCAACTTTCCTGCAAAAAAGTTCTAAATCACGGCTTAAATTTAAAACAAACTTTAACCGCGTTTATCTGACCAAATTAATCATATATTTAAAATGTGTGCTTTGGGTTGTAGGACTGGTATTCCCCCAGAGAAATATAGTTATCAGTTAATTACGTTTGCGGCCTAAAACTCCTTTTTTGCAGGGAAAACCTTATAAATTAGATGTCTTACGAACGCTAACAGAATTTCGGTTTTAAAACTTCATATCTGCCTCGATGTTTATTTAGTAGGTTTGTGTTTTTACTAAATTTACAATTTGGGGCTCTTTGTTCGACAAAGGGGCCTTTGTGTTTTGGCGAATAAACACTGTGAACTCACATTCGCAAGGCTGAGCTGGCCGTGGGTGGTTTTTCCTGACTGCTGCTTTTTGATGGTGTTGATTGCAGCTTTGTATTAAAATAATGCTCAAGTTGAACTTTTAATTAAGTTTTCCAGTACAACAGAGGCTGCTTCTTTCAGCAACATTAGTTTCTATCAATTAATTAACTTTTTGCACCCATGTGCTGAATAGAACTGCTGTAAATATAAGCTAACGTCCTGATTAATTAAGCGACATTGAGTTAAGGGTTTGTGGGATAAAATTACTCACAAGCATTGGACTTTTATAAGTTGTAACCACTAAACGTATCAGCAAAACCGAATTACTTGTCAATGCAAACACAATATCTACCTTTTCAGTAATCGACTAAACTTAAACTCCCCAAGTGCATTGGCATATAGCGTAGGTGTAGGAGTTCAAGCGGTGTGCAAGTTACAGAACATTAGGTTAATCCAGTAATATTCAAACTATTCGAACGGCTCAAGTTACCAGGGCAAATGTTCGAAATGTTTGTCATTTACATACTGATAATGTTCAATTCAACTGCAACATTCGCCTATTCAGAACTGAGTGTGAATTGGTAGTGCATGCATCTTAGATTAAGGACAGGTTGTATTATAATCTGTTTGGTTCCATAAACGGATTAAAAATTACTTCAAGAATCTAAATGTGAAGGATTTAGATCTGGAAATCTAGTTGGGCATCTTTATACATCAATATTTGGTACTAATTCAAGGATGAAGAGGTCACAATTCGCAACTTAAAAACAAACTGTCAATCGGTTTTCTTCGTGTCAGTAAATACGGTGAAATTTTCCATTATTAATTATCATTTCTTTTTTGTTATTAAATACTTTTCCGTGAGACTTTTCTCTGTTATTAAATATATTTTTATATGCCATAGCGTCATGGGCCCGGGGTATGATACGTTATGTTGTGCATGATATTTTTTATATTGTAACAAGTTCGTAGTCTAAGTACTTCAGAAATACAACGGTGTAGAGTTTTAATATGTATTGTGTGAGATATTCTTCCAAACCAAAATTGCAACCCGATTTATAATTGTCTATTTCTGGTATTCACTTGTACAGAATAGAGAAGCTAGTCTTGTAAATGTGTAAGTTAGTTTACAGGAGAAAACGATTCCCCTCTAGGCTATCTCCCCCTGAAAAACTTACTTAGCACAAAGGAAGCGGAAACGAAATCGAACAGAAAGTAGTACACGGGCGTCAGTCAAGCCAGAACGCTCAACTGCAGGTGGGGTGAGCATGTAATTGACAGGGAATATCTTACAGGGGTGTCGGTCAAGCCACAGTGTAAGCGTAGTAAATTCATATTAAATTCACTACAACTGCATTAAATTAAAAACATTGATATTTCAAGGGAAAATTTAACAGGGGTGCCGGTCAACCATAACACTCAGTTTCAGGGGAGTAATGGATGCAATTTTTAGGGTAAATTCTTTAGGGTCGCCGGTCAAGTCTGAATGCTTTAATGCAAGCCGGGAATGAATGTCATTTCGAGGGATACTTCTGCAGGGGTCCCCCGGTCAAGCCAGAGCGCTCAACTGCAGGCTGGAAATGGATGTAATTCCGAAAAAATATCTTACAGGGGCGCCAGTCAAGCCAGATTGGTCAACTCTAGGCGGGGAGTGGATGTAATTCCGAGAAAAACTCCTACTGGCGAGCCGGTTAGAACAGAACGTTCTACTGCAAGCTAGGAAAGGTTGTAATTTCTAAGGAAATTCATACATGGTCTCTGGTCAAGCCAGAGCGCTCAACTGCAGGCTGCAAACGGATGTAATTTCGAAAAAATATCTTACAGGGGTGCCAGTCAAGCCAGATTGGTCAACTCTAGGCGGGGAGTGGATGTAGTTCCGAGAAAAACTCCTACTGGCGAGCCGGTTAGGCCAGAACGTTCTACTGCAACCTAGGAAAGGTTGTAATTTCTAAGGAAATTCATACATGGTCTCTGGTCAAGCCAGTGTGCTCAACTGCAGCCGTGGAATGGATGAAATTTCCGGACTCCTACAGGTGCGCCAGTCAAGCCCGTGCCCTCAACTGCAGGCTGGGATATGATGTAATTTGTAGGGAAATTCATACAGTGCCTCTCGTCAAGTTACTGCGCTCACCTGCGGGCGTGGAATGGATGTACTTTCGAGGGAAGGACCTACAAGCGCGCCAGTCAAGCCCGTGCCCTCAACTGGCAGGCTAGGAAATGATGTAATTTGTAGGGAAATTCATACAGTGCCTCTCGTCAAGTTACTGCGCTCACCTGCGGGCGTGGAATGGATGTAATTTCGAGGGAAGCACCTACAGGCGCGTCTGTCAAGCCCGTGCCCTTAACTGCAGGCTGGTAAATGATGTAATTTGTAGGGAAATTCATACAGGGCCTCTCGTCAAGCTAGTGCGCACAATCGAGGTCGTAGTATGGATGTAATTTCGAGGGAAGCACCTACACGCGCGCCAGTCAAGCCCGTGCCCTTAACTGCAGGCTGTGAAATGATGTAATTTGTAGGGAAATTTACACAGGGCCTCTCGTCAAGCTAGTGCGCTCAATTGCGGGCGTGGAATGGATGTAATTTTGAGGGAAGCTCCTACAGGCGCGCCAGTCAAGCCCGTGCCCTCAACTGCAGGCTGGGAAATGATGTAATTTGTAGGGAAATTCATACAGGGTCTCTCGTCAAGCTAGTGCGCTCAACCGAGGGCGTTATATGGATATAATTTCGAGGGAAGCACCTACAGGCGCGCCAGTCAAGCCCGTGCCCTCAACTGCAGGCTGGGATATGATGTAATTTGTAGGGAAATTCATACAGGGCCTCTCATCAAGCTAGTGCGCTCAACTGCGGGCGTGGAATGGATGTAATTTCGAGGGAAGCACCTACAGGCCGCCAGTCAAGCCCGAGACCTCAACTGCAGGCTGGGAAATGATGTAATTTGTGGGTTAGTATTCAACTAAAATTTCTCTAATTAACAGTTTTTATGTATTGAGACGTTGACAACTTGATACTTGATTTGGTCAATCAAAGCATTGCCTATTTAAAAAGAGCTTTCTTTAATTTGGCATTCCTTCTATTCGTATATTCTGTGAAGTAATCAATTCTCCCAGAATCTGTTACTTTTGCTGTTAATTAACAGAATACTCTTTAGTTAACGCTTTTTCTTATCAATTAACATGTTTTGCTGAGGAAAACTGGAAACTATAAATTGATACTTGTATCTGCAATATAATATTTTCTTCCCGTAATTCTGTCAGTTAGACATTGCTCGTTTAATTAACATTTGGTTCCGCAAAGTACATCTTTTTCACAAAGATATTCCTTTATATTGCCACTGCTGAATAAAATCTGACTTATTCATTATAAAATTCCTTTCTCAATGAATACCTCGTTTTGTGAATTAAATTTTTGTCTTCCAATCACAATACACAATATGTTGTTTTGTTAATTGACATTTGGAAGTGTTAATTGACTACGATCTGTTCGGTTGTGTAACAGATTTTTGTCACAATTCATAACGTGCTTGGTGATAGCGGTCAAAGGTGAAAGATACGCGACCGACAAAGAAACAACAGGACGTAGGGGAAAGCGGAGAACGCAGGAAACGCAGTAAAAGATAAGTGAAGCTTGAGTAGCCTTTTAAAGGCTCTTGTAGTCGCTGGTAGTATTAGTAGTCAATAAAATAAAATAAAATTATATATAAAAAATTTATAAATAGAAATTAAAACGGAGGTCTTGCGTAGCAAATGAATGCAAAACGGTACAAGCGGATAGGCTTCTAGGGACGCATTCCGGCTAAAAGCAAGGAGGGTAGGACGCAGGTAGAAGACATAGCAAGAGGAAGTTCTTGCGTTTACTATTTTACTGGCGGGCTGGATAGCTGATAATTGTAATTGCAATTGATCAGTTGCAAAGTAGAGTATATCAGGGATATTTTGGGTCCAGGAAATTGCAACCTCTAAAAGTAATATCCGACTGGTAAAATTTAATCTCATTTTTTTTTAATTTTTAATTATTTCAATGTCATTAAGATACTGCAATTCATTTTAGTGCGTAGATCCGTATAGGCCAATTAGGGCAAATCTAGGTCTCGGTGTCTGTAACTTCTACAAGTAAAGGGAAAACTATATGAAACTATAATCTCCTTTAATCTGTTTTAATTCACTTTAAACTAATCTAACTTAACTAATTTAAAGCGTAGATCGGGGTGGGCCAAGTTGGAGACCGCAAAAGTCGCGTTTGGTACTATTTTGAGTAGTTAAAACGAATAAAGGGGCCAACAAAATATAAGTTAACGAGGTTTAGGTAAAATTCAGAATATTTCACAATTAACAGTAAGGCAGAGTATATTAGGAATATACGAAGGGAGGCAAGAAGAATCTACGTACTAACGGAAGAATCCTATCAAGAATCGACTGAAGAAGAACGGAGAAGAAGACGAGGAAGAACGAGAGTGAGGAAGGGGAAAACAAAGGAGAAGAAACGAAACATGCACCAGTGGGAAAGCAATCGATGGATATGTAGCGGTCAACTGCAGAGGGGAAGGTTAAGGAAAAGAAGGAAGTACACTCCAGAGTCGAACCTCCAACTCAGTGGTAAAATAGTTGTAATTAGTGTGGTAAATATTAAGTCTTAATTAGTCATTAGGAAACTAAGATAGGGGAGTCTGTTACCTTATGACAATAGATAGATATGGGAAACAATGTAAAACTTGATACCACAGCTATTAGGTGCTAAGGCATAATCGCATAACGGACAGTTGAAGAAGCTTGGGAGTAAATACTCAGTAGTGTAATAGCTATTAGGAAACTAAGATAGGTGTAATTTGTACCCTTAGAACAATAGATAGAAGTGAAATAAGAACAATGTGAAACTTTGATCCCAAAGTTATTAGGTTAAAATACATAATCGCATAACGGTCTCGGTTACGTACTCAAAAACCCCATTGATGCGTAGCTTACTAATTACCTGGTGTTGCAGCAGTGGTGTCTTGCGGTATGCATTGCAGACATGCTAACGTTGTGCAATACCCCACCCGATCCCACCCTATCCATTACATCCCTACCCACCTATTGGCATGGGGGCATCCAGGATTGACCCTCCATGTCAGATTATGATGATGATGATGATTCATAACGTGCTTGGTGAGATGACATTTGTCCCTGTTTCCCCCCCAATTAACATATTTATTAGGCAAATGACGATTTTACTTTCGACGAAGAGATTATTTTGTCATCAGTCGGGTTTGTTCTGTTGCTCAACAATTTCTTCTAATAGTTAACGGAATTTTTACGCTATTTTTGCTACATCGCCCTTCCTCAATTAACAAATTTTTTGGCTATTTGTCATTATATTTACAAAAGTCGTCTCCCCGGTGATAGGTTCTTCTATGTGTTGTAAGTGAGAGATAATTTTTTTCATATTAATGATTGATATTTGGAAGTATCAACTATTTGCAGATTAATGAATGACATAAGTTTGGGAATATGTCCAACTGTGACAGCGTATAGTGGCAACGGTAATTATCCTTAAGACCTGAAATACAAATAAGAGTAATACATCATAATACGTTTTAAACCAGAATTAATGTACCTACGATTGAAATTACGAATAATAATTAAATTTTTAATTTAAGGTCGACGTAGTGACAAATAAATGCTGACAGAAAATTGTAACGACGGCTTAATTAGTTTATTGAAAACATAAATTTAGACTGCGTGGCATTATTATTGTAACAAAGATCAAATTATTTTTGAGAAAACCTTTTAGAGGATCGAAATTAAATTAACTTGCCAAGGAAATTACATGAAAAGAGAATCAAATATCAAGATTTCTTACGGAACATTTTTTACTTCTTTATTGGAATTGATCATGATTTCAGGTTTGGTTTGTTTACTTTTTAATTTTTGTTTAGCTCAATACTATCTTCAGGAAACTTGTCTTTGATATTTATAACTGGACAGTTTATCTCTTGTAGTTTCGACTATTACAATCTGACTTGCAAGTAGCGTAGTTATAGAGAAGCGTCGTTCAAAGTAAACTTGGCCATTCACAACGATAATTGGTTAAATTGGTTAAATGGGAAGACCAGCCCGATAATCTCCATACTTAGCAACTAGTGCAGAAAGCTGCATTATTGACCACTGTCCCCGGCGCTTCCACCACCCAGAATTAGTGGACACTACATTAACACCATTAGCCTCATCCTCGAAATTCGACGTTCCAGATCAATTAAATCGCTTTGTATCAAATGCAATACGGTATTAGGTTAAAGAGCGTAAAATGCATTTAACGCGATAAATTGCACCGCGAAATTCCGAAAACCGCGCTCGGCGCTGCACAACGACGGGGCAAAAAGGAAGAGACGCGTCGCGACAAAAACGGCCATCTCAAAACCGCGAACGCAAAAACAGGGCTACATAAAAGTGTAAAAAGATCCATGAATGCCTGCACTGTACAACTGATATGTGTGTGCGGTTTTGCGCTCTCATTGTTCGACAGCTCACGTTTTGCGTCAAAAACTGAACAATAACGCCTAACGTCGACCGAAATGTTCGATTTGCGGCGCTTTTGCGTGATTGTGCACCGATTTCTTCGAAATTCCGCCTTCCAGCTCTTGTATTCTCTTCCTTTTGCAAACAGCTTCGCGGATTTCGTCCTAAAAGCAATAACCCACAAATAAAGGTTTCGGTACAAGTTATTACATTGGAGTGTTGTAAAATTTACTTTTTAACTTTAATATCGTAAATTTCTTAATATCGGAGATATTGTTATAGAAAGTTTGAATATAGTACGCAATCTTTTACTATAATTAAGTATTTCAAATACAACATCCTAAATATTTAAGAGGATAGTCCTTATACATTATTTCTGAACAGAATAGCGAAAGTGACATTTAGAATATTAGCTAGTAGAGAGGGAGCCTAAAGTGCACTGTAAGGAATGAATTGCACATGAAAGCATAAGCATATATTATTCCTAAGTAGGGTAGAGAAACACAGAATTTATATCAATTTGTACTGTTAAGGTAGTTAGAACTACATTTTAAAGCTAAAAATTCTTCTGATGGAACTATTATTACATTCATTTTTGTATATTACGCTAAAACTCACAACATTAATCTGTTATGTTCATTTTATTGTGCCACTTCATATGAATTAAGGTCATTATTTAATTGATGCTCCATAGGAATCAAAATTCTATTTTAATTGCCGTTCTTATGTTGATTACAGTTTTCGTTATTTTTTTTAAGATTGAGTTATAGGAAGCCAATTTCGCAAAGCCTTTGAAAGTTTCCCTTTGTAGGCTAAATTTGCAGATCAAAATGAATTCTTGGGATTTTGTATTGACATGTTTCTCGGAAGTCGCACGTGTTATTTTGTTCCAGAACAAATGAGGCTTGTGTGGATGTTTTGTGGCGAGGAGAAATTCAGCGGACGCTAGACTTAGGGAGTTAACAGACGTATTTTTGAATATCGGGTTTTGCTTCGCGGTATAGTATTTTTGCGTTAGGCAAAAGAATCTCCACTGAGTTGGATTATATATAAATATTAGCAGAGTGTTAACTTTGGTGCAAGAACAATTCAGTGAAATTGATTTCTCGATTTATATCGGATATAAGCAATTCAAACCCGTGGAAGCTTGGTTCTTGGAGCTGTTTTAATCGTCTGAAATTCCCGTCTCTTTCTCCCTTTCAACGTCAAACATCTCTGTTGGAAGCCATCCAATCTCCAGGGGCGTAGCAGCGAATATTTCGTTGCGAAATTTCCCGAAGAACGTCGTCTTGCCTTTGTCCGGACCCAAGAACACCCCTGAATGTGCCTGCGGATTTTTCCTGCATCTTAAGAACACCCCAAAATTCTCTCTACTCCATTCAGCGAAAATCAAGGTAAAATAAGTAGTTGCTGCGTTGTATAAAAGAAAACTTTCTCCGCGTTTCATTTTCTAATTTCAGGTGACTGAACATTTCTTTTGATGCGACAAAAAGCGACCCTCAGTTGTCAATTGTCATTTTCTTCTTCCTGTTAATTGTAAAAGGTAATTATAGACTGTATTTTTGTCGTAAATTCAGACGCCAGTGGCTGCGTAGCTTTGTCGTTCAACTAACCTTTTGTAGTATTGAGCCATAAACATTACTATTTGCTATGTCCTTTTTATATTGTGTGATTTATTTCAAATAGTGTCATTATATTTGTCTTGAAATTTTACCCCATCTTTTATTTTTGTATATTTTTATCTTTGCGTGCATGAACTTTTCAAGCTTTACATACACGAGGAAGCACAATAAAGGTGATTCCCGTAAGCTGCTAGCTTCTCGGCCTTCCACGAGAACTGGTAATCTGCTGTGATTTGGAGGGTGGCGCCCGTTAATTTTGACATACCGTATACACAACTAGGAAGATTTCTTCCCGTAAGCGGTTTCCGTGAACCTTCCTTACTCCTCTGAGCTAAGCTGTAGGTCATTTTCCAAAAATCTTGTTAAAAGCCAAACGAGTGTTTTCGTCGATCCGGATAGGTGGAAAAAGGCCTACAGCTTAGCTGCATTGTTTGACCTATGTATACATAATTACACTGTGAACAGTTTAATTTGTAAATACCTGATTTTAACACATTGTTAGTTCTACCTCTTGCGTTGAGTTGAATTACCTTGAATTTCGGCGAATGGAATCGATAGCGAAGCAGGCACAATTATGGGGTTGTTTTCAGATCCAGGTATAGTCTGGGGTATTTTCAGGTCCGGGAAAAAGGTAGACGACTTCTTCAGAAAACTTTGGGACGAGATTTTTGTCACAGCAACGGCACAGGTACAGGAGCAACGAATGGGCTTGATACTAATCCGCCAAAGGCGATCGGAAAATTCGGAATGAATTGCCTTTCCAGGGTTGAAATCCAGCGTATTTTCTTTAAAATCCGACGCTTGTCGATATTCTGTTCACCCCACGGTGATACAGCGATACGGAAATACACGCAATGGATACCCATCGAAAACATAAGCCGCCGCTGCCGTACTTAATTTCTTAACGGCCCCCGTAGATGGAATTGGTAGACCGGAGTCGCGAAGATGTTAAGGCTGACTGAAGAGCTAAACGCTACGTTGGTCGAAAATATTACGCCACCTTGAGAAATATGATGAAATTGTTCTGGAAAGATCTGAAACGTAAATTCGCAGAAAACGTCCAGGGTTAGGTGCAGACAAAACATTAATCGGCAAATCTAGCCTACAAAAGAAAACTTCAAGGCTTTGCGGAATTGGCCCCTCATTACTCACTCTTAAAAGAAATATAACGAAAATTGTAATCGACATAGGAGGATGGCAATTAATATACAATTTTAATTCCTATGAAGCAGCAATTAAAGTATGCCTCTGATCCAGACAGAGTGGCACAATTTAAATGAACATAACAAATGTATTATGCTTAAGTCTTAGACATGCTTTTAAACTATATCTTTATATTCGTATTTAAACCACTTATCCTATAGTGGTATACGTTTTTGTGTTGTCGTCTTGAGATCGTCGCAAAAAACAGTCGTTGGTTCTTAAGAAATTCTTAAAATGAAGACGAGTTGATAGTCAATCGACGCTCTATCAGGGCTCTATAGAGGATAGTTGAAAAGTTCCTAGTTGAGTTGCTCAGGGAGTTGCATAGTGCGAGCCGCCGTGTGCGGCAGATGTTTTCGTGCAAAAGCACCACCCAGACGTCAGTAATCCTCGGCTGTTGTTCTTAAGTTCTTACTATACACGTCTGCACTAATTGTCGAGCCACGTCCAGGAAAACAACCAACAACACGCTTTTGCTATTCTAAAACACAATAGCTATAAACTTTCGGTTCCTACACGTTTACTTGAAAATTTTCGCGTGGGAGGAATTTGCTTACTTCCACTGCATTGATTATTGCTTGGTTTTAGCATTTGTGTATGAAATCCAAGTCTCGTCGCAGCCGCACTGTGATTTAGGTACTAATGGCCATCAGTTTTATAGCGATGCATGAAGGTCAGTGCCGAGGCTATTCTCTGGTTTTTATGAACATCCGTCAAAATATTTGGTACTGTGGCTTGTTCATGACAATTTCATACAATTTAGCATTTGAAATTTGAAGAACATTTCCTGCCATTTTCAAGATTATTGACTCTTGTATATACCTATTACAATCGAATTTATTGTTAAATTTTGTTGCGAGGAAATGGTACAAACCTTAAATTACAACAGCTATGAGAATTTCACCCTAATTTCACTGAGCACAAAACGTTTGCACGTTTCGAATGCTCTAATTGTATGAAAGAAAGCCACCCGAGCTGGTTCTCGCAAACGGTCCTGCCCGCGATGCCTAGCTGGTCCTGCATGCGAAGTTGAGGCTCATTTCTTGAACATTCTCCATAAAAGCGCATCTAGTCTGTCGTGAAAATTCTATCCCGCGCCCGTCTTTGACACGCCAATCACTGACAACTTTTAGGATAACTGAAAGGTGGTGTAAGATGCACAATTTACGCGGTGAAGTAATGAAGTGAATCTGCCAAACGTTCAAATTCGAACGCAAGAAAACCAAACGATCGTCACACATTAAAGGAGTTTAATGATTAGTAAAACCTAACATTTAATCTTTATTGGTTCGTATCAGTTTGCAATGTGATAATAAAATCGCTAAAGTAGATTCCTTAGAGCAGTGATATTCAACCTTCTTTCCCCCCGTACCCCCCGATAGACTTTTCCCCTAATCTTTGTACACCTAAAGTTGTGGTGCATAGTTCAAGTCATAGCAAATTTCATTATTGAACAGAGTAGGCCCGACGGTAAAGTAAAATTTTAGAACTTATAAATTCATGAAAATTTCCTTGCTCAGTGGTTATACAACAATTGCAAATTAGCCGAGTCTATTTTATACCATTGGTAACTATTACTTTGCTAATCAGTAGGTAACAGTAGAAATAGAAAACAATACAAGTTCACTCTGGAAAGAAATGAATTTCTATAGCTTTAACTATTCACGAAATTTGTATACAATTTTTCGTACCCCCTACTATGTTTAGGGTTACCCCCGATTGGATACCACTGCTTTAGTGCAAGAAACCTTCCTGGAAATATAATTTTCATTCTTTACTTGGATTTACGGAGTCGTTATGCTTTCCGCATTTTTCCAGGCTTTATTTTCATTAGCAGCCTTCTTTTTGCCAAGATTTGTATACAGAGTATAGTTTTATTAAATAGTAGTTACTACTGTACTTTGTTTAATCCCATAGTATGTTTTCCATCAAAATGTCACTAATTTAGTAAAGATCTTGATCTTTTTTTACTAGTACGTTTTACTTACGTTTTCTTTATTTAGGGAATTTTCCTAACCCCACTCTTGTCGCCAACCACAATGTGATTCAGGTACTAATCGCCATCAGTTTCGTAGCGATGCGTGAAGGGCAGTGCAGAGGTCATTCGCTGGTTTCTGTGAACATCCTTCAGCATGTCTGGCGTACAAGGCTTTGGTGCTGTGGCCTGTTCGTTACAATTTCAAGCAATAAGGTATGTGAAAGATGAGGAATATTTACCATTTTCGAAATCGTGAAACGTTGATCTATACTTTTGCCACAAGATTGTCGTTGACAACAGGTTTTCCTCTATATTCTTCATCGTACACGTTTGTTCGACCATCGCTGAAATTCTTACGATAGTTTTTTGAATGAAATGTAAAACAAATCACATCCCAAACTTCACAATTGTCGGGATTTTGAGTCGTGGTATATATTTTAGCACTTTATTATACAACTTAGTACAATAAAACTTCTAAGGTAAAGTGACTTATGACTGGCTCATCACTCATTTGGTGGAAATATGTAAACGACCTTTAGTTTCCGAATAAGCCTCGTATGTTTCTCTACTGTACATTATATAATTCATACATTTTTCGAAATATTCTTAGTAACTATTTGTTACGTGCCAAACGAGCTTTTTCGTCGACCCGCAACTGAGTAGGTGGAAAAAGGCCTGTAGCTTAGCTCAGAGGAGTAGGGGGGTTCGCGGAAATCGATTACGGGAGGAAATCTTCCTGGTTGTGTACAGAGTAGGTCAAAATTAGCGGGCGCCACCTTCCAAATCACAGCTGAGAGAAGCCGACAGCTTACGGGAATCAAACTCACCTTCATTGTACCTCCCTCCTGTTTAGAAAGCTTGCAAAATTCATGCACACACAAATACAAAATACACAATAATAAAAAGAGGCGGTAAATTTTAAAACACATAGAATTAAATTATTGGAAATGACAAAAGTACAAAAGAATGACAGCAAATAGTGACTTTATAGTTCCATATTACAAGATTTTAATTTTAACGCTCAAGGGGAGAACTCGACGTCGCTGGCGGACGTTATTTACATTCTTCAAACAACTACGTGGCCAGTGGCATCGGAGTTTACAAGAATTACACAATATAACAAAAATTACTTTTTACAATTAGTAATACGACAAAGGACAATCGGCGACTGAAGGTCGCTTCTTGTTACATAAAAAAAGGTTCAGCCACTTGGAATTTTGCAAGTTCGCGCGAAAAAGGGAGTGCTTCCTTTCTTTTCACCACACAAAAAACTAGATCCTTTAGTTTGAATTCCGGAGAAGGTAGGCACAATTCTGGAGGTTGATTTCCAGATGCAGGTACAGTCTGGGGTACTTTCAGATCCAGGAAAAAAAAGGTAGACGACTTCTTCAGAAAACTGCGAGAAGAAACATCCGTTTGTTTTCACGGGTTTAAACGAGTGGAACAACGAAACACAACTTTCATTGGTTCAATTCGCTTGTACCCGAATGAATCGAAAGAACAGTTACACTTAAGTGCTCTGTATCCAGGCTAACACTGCTAATATTTATTCAGATCCTACTTCATCGAGATTCTCTTTCTGCCTAAGGCAAAACTATGATACGGTAAAACTTGATTTAGCAGAGGAGCCGCGAATGTACCTCTTATCAGAAAAAAAGGACGTCGTTTTGTTTCAAGAGTCTACCGTCTACTGGAGTACTTAGTTTCTTAACGGCCCCCGTAGATGGAATTTGGTTAGACCGGAGTCGCGAAGATGTTAAGGCTGACTGAAGAGCTAAACGCTACGCTAACATGCGTTGGTCAAACATATTACACCACCTTGAGAAATATGACGAAATAGTTCTGGAAAGATCTGAAACGTAAATTCGCAGAAAGCGTCCAGGGTCAGGTGCAGACAAAACATAAATCCGCAATTTCGGCTTACAAAGGGAAACTTCAAGACTTTGCGGAATTGGCGCCTCATAACTCAATCTTAAAAGATAAATAACGAAAACTGTAATCGACATAAGAAGATGGTAATTAAAATAGAATTTTAATTCCTATGAAACGGCAATTAAAGTATGACTCTAATCTAGACAGAGTGGCACAAAATCAAATGAACATAACATATTACTTTCTTAATCAATATGGACGTTAGAAATAGAAAACAATACAAGCTCGCTCCTAAAAGAAATAGTTTTCTGTAGCGTAGATTATTTATGAAATATGTATACAATTTTACGTACCCCCTACGATGTTTTGGCGTACCCCCGATTGAGTACAACTGTTTTAGTGAAAGAATAAGAAACCTTTCTGGAAATATAATTTTCTAGTTCAGAATCGTTTTAACTTTGAATACCTTTTCCACGTATGTGGAATTTTCTTAATCACAGGGTATATTTTCGTTAAAAATTTCAAATTTGCTAGCTTTTACGGGGTCTTTATTGTCTCCGTACTTTTTGTGGTCACATTTCCAGATTGTGTTATTGATATAATCCTTCTAGTCTTGTTTTTCGAAATTATGGAAGTTTTTGATTTAACGCATTTTCAGCTTCCCTTTTGAAAGATTTATATTCAGATTGCGGTTTAATTCTATTCCGATAGTATTGTTTTATTAAACAGTAGTTCATTACTTAACTTTGCCTAATACCACGGTATATTTTCCATCAAATCATCACTAATTTAGAAAATATTAGATATACAATTTCGCACTGGTCTTGTAGCAACTTTGAAGAGTTTTCTCTGTTAAAGAAATTTTCCTAATCCAAGTCTTGTCGCAAGCCAACTTTGCCCAATCCCATGGTTTACTATCCATTGAAACTATACTAATTCAGTAAGGATTAGATACACCATTTCGCCCTAGTCTTGTTTCACTTTTGAAGAGTTTTCTCTATTTCTGAAATTTGTCCTAATTCAAGTCTTGTCGTCAACCACAATGTGATTCAGGTACTAATCGCCATCAGTTTCGTAACGATAAAGAGAGGCTAGTGCAGAGACCATTCGCTGATTTGTGTGAACATCTTTTCATAAGATCACTCCTATTCAAATAATATGTAAAAAATGTAATTCATATTAATTCAAAAATTATTAAAGTTAAGTTATAATTTACTTGTACGTCTGTAGTGTAGTGCGCATACACACATTAATCTGGTCGCCTTGTTTGGGGTTATTACGTTTTGTTCATGTTTAGTTAGTTACGAGTTTTTTACTAAGGCAACTACACGTTTTTCTCAACCTTGTCTTGTTATCTTCATATTGAGTCTGGGGCTTAACCCCAGATAACAATATTTTGGTGACCCCGACGTGATTGCTCCTTTACTCGACGTTTCGGAAGACAACTGCTTCCAATAACTACAACGAATCCCGCCATTGCCTTCAGTGTTTTGCCAGCCGTTGTGTGTGACTTCTCAAGCGACCACCGCTAGATTTTTCACACAGATAAGCTGTCCCGCTTTCTAGTATTCCGTATTTTTGTAGCAATTCTGTCATCCTGTCATTCCCTGAGTTCGACAATGACATTCGTATGTATTTTACTATTCTTGATTGTTATTTTCGCTTGCATAACATCAATAATCAAATAGGAAAGTTCGATAAAATTGTAACTCACTTGCCGGTGGAGGTCAAAGTAAAGGTACGTTCGTGTATTCTCGAGCCCCCACGAGCCCTTTAACATCTTAAAAACGCAGTTAACCCAACATTTCCCGCAACCCTCGACGGTAAAACCTTCGACTTTGCTTCATTCACCAAAGTTTAATGGCAACTGTCAGAATTTGCTTCAGGCAATACTTAAATTATTAGATTTAAACATGCCAGAACATTTTATTAGGGAATTATTCATATCTAAATTGCTATTAGATCTGAAGGTTCAAGCAATGAATTTCGCCGCTTTACCATTGAGGGATGTGGCAAACCATCTCGATACACTGCATACAATTTTACACATAAATACACAAAATTAGCTTACATTATCTTCTTCTTCTTCTTACATTATCTCAAGTTGACAATTGCGCTGACAGTACCATTGACAGATCAATTTCATCTACGAATTTTAGGGAAAACGAGTATCCAAGTCCTCAAAAAACGCCACATAATCGTCAGTTCAATAGCTGCGATCGTTATGGTTACCAGAGGCCTCCCCCACGTTACGAGCGGCAGTGGAATCCTCAAGTTCCTGTCAAAAATCAATTACTTTAACCACAAAATTCATCATGCATCTACCATTACAATTTTGGAAATCAAGCAAGAAATTGCAATGGTCCCTCTTTCAGATTTTCAAAGAACTAGGACTCGAGCCACAAAATTGTGCCACTGTTGCTTCGCAAATTTCAAAGGGCACTCTTTTAACTGTCCAAGATGCTACTGGTATAGTTTTCTTAGTTGACACAGGTTGTTCATTTAGTTTATTGCCACTCCCATTTAAAAATTCGACTTTTCGTCGAACACCCATTTCACTATTGGCCGCTAATAACACATTTATACCCACAGCAGGAACTATTCTACTAAATTTAAAATTCGGTTTCTTAAACGACCAAACTATCTCTTGGCAATTTATTTTGCAAGACATCAATATGCCGATTCTTGGCATGAATTTTTTGCAGCATTTCAATCTCCTAATTGACCCGTCCGTAGGAAAGTAATATTCGCGACCTTCTGATAAAAAGGTAATGATACTTGACTCAGAATCTTGCGCTTCGATGATCCTTCGTACTAGTCAGTTTTCATCTACAATTAAACGCGATCTCCCTTCTTCTTCGGATTCTTCTGCTTCGTCTGGCGATTGTTATCTTCATGTTGAAGAGCTATTATCAAAACGTACGCTTAAGTCCGACACACCTCACTCACTTTCATCTCACAGTACCTTCAGTGTTGTTTCTTCACCAACACCACCTTCTTATTCACCTTCCCAATCATCAAAACCAAAACCTTCGTTAACCCCTCAAGCAGTTATTCTAACACTTAAGACTGCCAGCATTCGAGCATTACTAAATTAATTTTTCGACATTACCAAAGATTTCAACATTAGCAAACCAATTTTACACAATACGTTCCACAGGATTGAAACAGTAGGCCCTCCTATTTCAGCCAAACCCAGAAGGCTCAACCCTAATCAGTTGCATTTTCTTGAAGGTCACCTTTTACCAGGATCTTTTATATCAAGGAATCATCCAACTCTGCAGCAGTCTCTGGGCACCTCCCAAACACATGGTTGCCAAACCTGACGGTACTTGGCAGATGATAGGCGATTACAGAAGATTAAACGCTGTGACTGTTTCTGATTGTTTTCCCATTCCATTTCTACAAGATTTCTCAGCAAAACTGGCTGGATCACGGGTCTTTAGTAAGCTGGATGTGAAGAAAGCCATTTTTCAAATACCAATCCAGCCCGAGGACGTCCCGAAAACCGCCATCACCACTCCCTTAGGGGCTCCACCTCAGATAACAATAGTACTCAATTTGATGGTAATAACTTTATTAGCTTCTGAGATATTCAAGAAAAATCAAATAATTTTGAAGAGTTTGAAGACCTATAACTGTGTAGGGGTACATATTTCAACCTATGTTTATATAGACTTTCTGGCTTAATTTGTTGAGTTCTATATGCGTTTCGGTTAGGTATTCTTAAACACCCTCTATTTGATGGCTTTTAATGTTAGTGCCAATTTTTTGTTACTAGGTACGATCATTGAATTATTAAAACTGATTTTTCATATACGTCTACCACGTGCAAGTCTTATCTCAACTCTTATTCGTATAAAATTACGACCCTTTTCGGAGCGTCTTCGACGCAGACCCTAAAAGAGTTGTAAATACCCCGTTCATTTAAAAATTAAACATCCTAAAGGAACATTTAAAATTCAAAGCCTAAAGTACGACTTTTAAATACACTCGTGGTAAATAAATTATCTCGAAGGAAACGCCAGAAGTTGAAATTAAGAGAACCCAAAACCTCTCGCATTTTAAATATTTTGTTCCTCTCCCCTTGAGAAGAGCCGGCGTCAACGTAAACAAAAACTCGAGATCCAACTCCATTTGTTATTCAGAAGCAAATGACTCATTATTGATTTTAGCGGAATCAGTCGGCTGCTTCTTTACGCCAAGCACAATATTTGCGAATGCTTAACAACTTTGTTCAAACACTCGATTAAATTACAACCTCCGGATGTCCGTTCCTGCAAGCAAACGCGGATAAAATCCCTCGAAAACCCTTAAACACCAACGACCTATCCTGTAACATTTCTGCAATTTATAAGACTTCGCTTGTTCGAGCTTTTTTCTTTTTTGGAATGAATCCAGGGATTTTACATTGCAATTCCATTATTTACAACATTTTATTTTGTAGATTTTGCATTAAAATAATAGGTTATTAAACTATGGGTGTAAACGGGAAATGCCATAAATGTATCATAATATTTTGTTCAAAATTTACATTCGTGTAATTTTCAAAATCACGTTTCCTTTGTATTCTAATTATGTGAAGGATATTATGGATTATGTTGAAATAACTTAAAGATATTTAGTTCGATTTTTAGATATTTAAAATCTAGGGCATTAGATATTGGTTGAAGGGAGTAAAGAGAGCAGTCACTAAAATGGCAATATTCAGGAAATGAGAGTGGGAAGCACTTGTTACAAGCCACACGATCCGCTCGTCAGCCCGTAACAAGAAGTTGTAATTTGTTCTTCGGTTAACATAGGCAGGAGGGAGGGTTCGCGGAAAATGATTACCGTAAGAAAGCCTTTATTGATACAATGTACGGGGTAAGGCAATCTTTCACCCCTTCAAGTCAAAGCTGCACGAAAGGGCTAAACACCAGAATACACGAAAACAACAAGTCATAGGTCATTAAACAATAGGTATATTAAATCGTTCGTACAGTTACATGCCAAAAATGCTCAAACGAGGACAAGAGTCGGTCCTTCTATAAATTATCTGCGAGACGTCCGAAACGGTTGCTTGAACCGTCACTGAGCACCACATTGACCGTCCGTTTCTGGAATTTTTGCAGCTTTTTCGAGTTCGACAGATTGTAATTTCGCGGGACGGACGAAAGAAGGTCGTAAAATCGTACAAAATTCGAAACTTTCGGAAATTCGGTAAAGCTTAGGGGGTCCAAAAGAGGGGGTACTTTCGATTTTTATAGAAACGCTAAAACCAATTCATACAAATGGTAACCCTCGGCGCGGGTTTTCCGGTGTTTTTTAGATTTTGACGTTAGTGGTCTCCGGATGGCCGCCAACGGTCCTCAACATTTTTCTTCGTAGGTGCCTAGAGACACGTGCTAGGTGGCATTCGTCGTGTCAAAGGGTGGGACGTGATCCTATGTAAGTAAGACCATAGCCTGAAACCTTTTGAATAGCGGCCCCCCGAAAAAATGTTAAAAAAATTTTTATTTCAGAAAACCGTTTTTTTTTCTTTTTCAACGGAATCGGCTCAAATGGAGTACTGTTGACAGACGTGACAGACTACGCCCTGGCGAAAACGAATACGAATCGGCCGACCCGTTGGCAAGCGGCGGCCGTGGAAGCGAGTGGGTGCACTCGTCGGCGGCTAATTACTCGGGCGTAACTGGACCGATCGAAACGAATTGTTTTTGCCTGGTAACTAATCGCTGTTGATAATGACTCAAAAAAACGGACGGCCTAAACATTTTTAGCGCCACCCCGGGCTAGCCAACAAAAGTGCCTATGTTCAGTTGTCAGTAGTCGCCTGTTGTTGCGCTGTTGGAGAGAGCTCTCCCTGCTCTAGAATTTTAGTAATGGGCATTATTGCCGAAAATGTTCCTGGGGTCCCGGGTTCCGGGGTCAAAGGACGGCGGCGTTGAAAGTATGGGAGCCCATTTTGAAATGGGGGAACGGTAGCTACATGCGCCCTCAGCCCGCTTGCGAAAACCCTATATATCTCGCTCCGTTTTTCGCTGGTAGCTGTTTCCGTTCAGAACAGGCTACGGAGTCTACCGCTAGGGTGGGCTAAAGTGTTTTCTGTAATTGGCGATGACTCCGGAACCACGTCACTTGGCGAGATGGGCTTGAGGTCGCTGATTGCAGCCTTCAGCGTTCTATAAGACGTTATAGGTGAGACTTCAACCCGAAACCTTTCGAAAGAACATAATTTCAAAAAACCAATTGTTGCATGGTTGCGGTCGGATTCTTGTCGATCGGTTGCTATGACAACGGCGTCGGTCCACTCTTGCAGGTACGCCCGGAACGTGTGTCTGTAGAACATATGAACATATTGGGGTATTGCCCAAGTGCAGCCGCCCGTTCATGAACGCCCCTGTCTCTGTCCATTTTGATTCACTGGCCAGTGGTGAAAATCAATATTGAAAACATGTCCTTTTTCTGCGAATTACTATTATTTGCGCGTTTTGTTAGTTAATTTCGAAGCGTTGAGTGTAGCGCAGTCAATGCGCCACCAAGTTGTCGTAAGACTGTGCCATACAACACCTGACACCCCAAAGTCGCCTGCTCTCCTTAAAGACCAGAAACGTTTCTGGACCCTTTGTACCCATCGGTGCTCGTCTTTATAAATTACAATTGCGATGCCCTTCCTCCCTTCCACTTGGCTTTTCTACCGTCGTCCTTTATTTTCTCTATATCTTTCTTTCCCTTTCGCCGATATCTTTGTTGCTCTTACCCCATTTCTTCTTTCCTGCCCCTTTTCTTTTGCTTATATCTTTTCTCCCTTTTTCGCCTCCTTTCTTGTTCGACTGGTTCGCCTTCTGCTCCTCCAACCACTTTCCTTACCATTTCCTTGTTCTTTCTATCCCTTCCTCCTTCCATTTCCCTATTTCCTCTTCTTTTTCCTCTCCCACCGTCTCTCCCATTTTCTCTTCAATTCTGCTTTCTTTTCTATCCAATTCTTTCGTTCCACTCCTCCTTTGTCCACCCGTTTACTTATTTAGTTGGGTATACGGAGGCGTTATTGGCCCATAACTTTTTTTTGATTTTATATTTCAAGGTTTTGGTTTTAGTCCACTACTATTCCTTCTAGTCATGTTTTTACTTTGGTACTATTTTCCGCAATTATGCAATTTGCTTGGTTTACGAAGTCGTGACATTTGTTTCTCGAAGATTTGTATCAAGATTGCGGAATAATCTTGTTCCTAGGGTATTTTTTTTTTATTGAATATTGGTTCATTATTGCATGTTGAACTTTCCCTAATCCCATTGTATATTTTCATTAAAAACATAATTCATTCAGTAAAGATTAGATACATCATTTCGCCTTAGTTTTGTTTCCACTTTAAAGTGTTTTATCGCATTTATGGAATTTTCCTGATCCCATGGTATATTTTCCATCAAAACATCACTAGTTCAGTAACGATTACATACACCATTTCGCCTTAGTTTTGCTTCCACTTTAAAGTATTTTATCGCATACATGGAGTTTTACTAATCCCATGGTATAGTTTCCCTCAGAACATTACCAGTTCAGTAACGATTAGATACACCATTTCGCCTTAGTTTTGTTTCCACTTTAAACTGTGTTATGGCATTTATGGAATTTTCCTAATCCCATGGTATATTTTCCATTAAAACATCACTAGTTCAGTAACGATTAGATACACCATTTCGCCTTAGTTTTGTTTCCACTTTAAAGTGTGTTATCGCATTTATGGAATTTTACTAATCCCATGGTATATTTTCCATCAAAACATCACTAGTTTTGTAACGATTAGATACACCATTTCGCCTTAGTTTTGTTTCCACTTTAAAGTGTGTTATCGCATTTATGGAATTTTACTAATCCCATGGTATATTTCCCATCAAAACATCACTAGTTTAGTAACGATTAGATACACCAATTTGCCTTAGTTTTGTTTCCACTGTAAAGTATTTTATCACATTTATAGTATTGTCGTAATCCCATGGTATATTTTCCATCAACGCATCATTAGTTCAGTAACGATTAGATACACCATTTCATCTTAGTTTTGTTTTCACTTTAAAGCGTGTTATCGCATTTATGGAATTTTACTATTCCCATGATATATTTTCCATCAAAACATCACTAGTTTACTAACGATTAGATACACCAATTTGCCTTAGTTTTGTTTCCACTGTAAAGTATTTTATCACATTTATAGTATTGTCGTAATCCCATGGTATATTTTCCATCAACGCATCACTAGTTCAGTAACGATTAGATACACCATTTCACCTTAGTTTTGTTTCCACTTTAAAGTGTGTTATCGCATTTATGGAATTTTACTATTCCCATGGTATATTTTCCATCAAAACATCACTAGTTTAGTAACGATTAGATACACCCATTTCGCCTTAGTTTTGTTTGCACTGTAAAGTATTTTATCACATTTATAGAATTTTCCTAATCCCATGGTATATTTTCCATCAAAGCATCACTAGTTCAGTAACGATTAGATACACCATTTCGCCTTAGTTGTTTCCACTTAAAGTGTGTTATCGCATTTATGGAATTTTACTAATCCCATGGTATATTTTCCATCAAAACATCACTAGTTTAGTAACGATTAGATACACCATTTCGCCTTAGTTTTGTTTCCACTGTAAAGTATTT